>JAOXJP010273243.1:0-20019 GCA_025762735.1 Platanus orientalis
ATTAAAAATAAAAAATAATATATGAAAAAAAAAATGTGAAATAGAAAACCAATTCTTTGTGATCTACTTGAAAAAGAAAATAGCAAAAGGAATCTCTCTTTTGAAAACCTCAAAAACCATTGATTAATTGAGAGGTTGCAAGTATGAAGAAGCTAGCTGAAACCCATGCTGCTTTCAGTGCTAGAAAAACAGGGTTTAAAAGGGAAAACAAGAAAGAAGAGAGAAGATGGAAAGGTGGAAATCGAGAGAGAGAGAGAGAGAGAGAGAGAGAGAGAGAGAGAGAGGCTAAGTTGTACAATTTTCCAACCACTTTACATAGTTTAACTTGCAACCAAGCAGAGCCTAAAGCTCATACAATGAATCAACTAGGAAACATCAACAAATCAAATTAGTAGAATGAATAAAATTACTTCAAGGACGAGAGAGATAGAGAGGGAGATAATAAAATTTTGATGGTTTATGAAGTGATTTAAGAAAAAAAATTCCCAGAAAATATAAGATCAAAGAGGTGAAATCCATGGGGAACTGGGTCTTAACTGTGACCATTCCAAAGGAAGAAGCCCTAAGTGAACTTCACATAGTCCGCCTACCATGGATTTTGTGGGTTGGGGTCTTCCCTGCCCTCAACTCACTCAAAAGGATGAGAGAAAATGAGCGGATAGTAGAGCAAGAGAGCAAGAGAGCAAGAGAGAGGGATGAGAGAGGGAAGAGTATCAAGAGAAGCATACCTGTGGATTGAGGCACTAGTGCACGGCGAGAGACCTGTTGCTTCCACGATCGGCGAGAAGTTTGAGTGGAGAGCCTGAAGACCGTAAGCAGTGAAAGAGGGGCTGTGTAAACTGTTAAAAGTCTTACGGTTAAAACATTAGGGTTGAGTTTTGAGACATTTACTCCCACCGTTGGATTAAATCTAATCCAACGATATATATTTAGTTGGGTTTCGGGCCGGGTATGTAAACATATGAATTCGGGCCGGGCCGGGCCAGACATTGGGCTAAAATGGCTTGCACCCGAGCCCAGGCCGAAAATTATTTTGGGCATAATGTGTAGGCCCATGCCCAGCCCAGCCCGAACTTTAACCTGCCCAGTCCGCCCATTCAATGGGCCGGTCAAGTCGGGTTTTGGGCCAGCCCGGCCCAATTGACAGTCCTACTAAGAAGTGGTAGTAGGCTGGAGGGAATAGACTATCGGAAGTAGGGTTATCTGCTTACCTCTTCCCCCATATTTGATGTATTGAGAGAGTCACTTAAGCCATCACCATAACCCATTTTACGGACAATGTTGCACATGAAGACTTCAAGGGGGCGGACGTTAAAGTCAGCAACATTTACCTTCCCCTTGCCAGTGGTGAAGTATGTCAGGCCAAGATGATAACAAAACTCTTGCTCTGAAACAACATAGGGTATGCCAATTTTATTCCCTAGTACGAGGAATGGGACGTTGGCCAGGGATTCATCTGAAAGGAGAGCATCCAGCTCTTTCTCTAACTCTCAAACCTCTCCCTGTCAAACACATCCACCAGGTACACCACTGCATCAACCTACATAGGAACGATCACATGTCACATATAGTATGTATATCCCAGGCTCATTTATCAAATAAAATGACAAAATCAACATTAAGTCACCATAATGCTTCAATAGAAGATCTGAAACAAGTGGAGAGGAGAGGTAAGGTAATGGAGAGACCAAAAGGGAAAGCAAAAGAACATACAAGATTCAAACTAAATTTGAACCAGGAATTCCGCACCAGGGAATGATGACGCTACAAACCACAAGTATTACCAACAAAGAAAAAAAAATCTCTTTTCTAGCCATTGCAATTGAACATACTATCGAAAAACAACCGGTAAGTATGACAAGGAGAGAGACATGATAAATGCATCTAACAAGCACCCTTCAAAAGGGAGAGGGAGTTCAGAAGTAGAGAGCCCAAAAGGCATCACATAAATGACATAAAAAAAAGAACCCAGTTAATCTATATATCAATATTAAAGCAACTACTGCTGACGTGGAGTGAACGTTTGTAGCTTTATTTTAACATCAATTGTTTTGTATACTGATAAGAAATGGAGGATTATCTAATAAGATGCATCCATCATTACTACCTTCATCTTGATAATTACTTTTGTACCCTACACTATATGGCATGATTTAGAATCTTAATTGAACCCTAGGATTGTGTAAATTAATATATAGAAACCTATATTTGCTTTTTATGTACAAATTAAAAATCTATGAAAAATAAAATAAAATTTTATAAATTATGAGGGAAAATGATACTTATAATTTCGGGGGTATTTAAAGTAGGATTGTCATTCTGTCACGCATGGTATAAGACCTAACATAGCATATATTGTTGGAGTCTTAAATAGATTTGTGCATAATCTGAATTACTTTTATATAATGTTGTTTGACTAAGTGTTTAATTACTTGAAGAAAGTAATGAATTTTTGGTAACAAACCAAATGTGCCTAAAGGATGTAATCAGTGGCAGAACTAGGAATTTATCTTCCGAGGAGCCAAACTTAAGCTATGATGATTTTTTTTTTTTCTTTTTTACATACTATATATTTTATTATATATTGTAGTACAAAAAATTTTACAAACATAATTCAAGATGCATCAGATATTTTATAACTCAATAAATGTATAACAAAAAAGTGTTTATGTATATTGCTTGCACAATCATATCCTTGTCCACAAATATTTCGAAGATTAAGACTATAATGAAAAAATAATAATGGATATTTCATTCTTAAGAGTCAATGCCAATGTATCTTTAACATGAACAAGATCAAAGAAGCGTTCATATTTGTCAACAAATCTAAAACCAAGATCCATTTGTTCTCTTAGAACTCATCACGTGTCTCGTCGCCAATAATGCAAAATTTGAAATATTGAGTGTTTTCATGAATCTTGTTCTTAATGATTGCGTATCATATAAACAAAACTATGTATTTGACACCCTCAGTAGCTTTGGTGGGCTCCATCTTTATTAGTGAGTTGATGAATTTAACTATTGTAGATGAAACCAAATGGAAAAAGGACCCCCTCCCCTTATAGTGGATCTTATTAGTTTTGTAAATGAGTCAAGCTAATCCAAGTGAAGTGCATCTTGATTTTAGCTTATAAGAGATAAATTAGATTAAACTTAGCTTATTAAGAATTTGTTAGGGCTAGGGCCAAGCTCAGGCCCAACTTAGCTTAGCTCACTTCAACCCAAATTGTAATCTGAAGCTATATAGGTGAAATTTACAACCCCATTGATACCATAATCTAAAATCATGAAAATTAAAAAAAAAAAACTTGGTATTAAGGCTTTACAATATTATTTTCTTAATTAAATTAAATAGAATTGTCTAAATAGTCCAAGCTTATACTAGACCAACCCATTATAATTCACCTTGTACTCATTTAGTGCAATGAACTAGGCTTGAGTTTTGGGCTAAACTCATGAATAAAAAAAAAATTGATCTCAAAATCGGATAATGGCAAGCTGAGATATGCAACGCGAGAGGCTCTTTTAGAAAAGCAAAAATATCATGTAGGGGCATACATGTACATACATATATACACTTTTGTAGGATTGAATTTTTTTTTTTGTTGATAAAAATAGAGGATTGATTAATCTATATGCATTCACAATGATGATATCTTTTATCTTGTGATATGGATGCTACTGTTGTTATTACTTTATCAATCAATTAGCAATATTTTTAAAAAATGGAGAATATAAAACATCCGAGAATAAAAGAACATATATTGGTTTTTCCTAAGGGGACAAAACACAAATGTTATGTCTACTATTTTGTATGTCCTATTGTTGTATCTTGTGCACAAAGGCTAGGTGCATAAGGTTAAAATTGTAAAAAATAGTTGCCAAATGAAAAATAGGTACCCATAAAAATGGGGTGTATAGGATTAAAATAGTAAAAGTGTTCAAATGAACATTTTTTTTTTCATTTAAAAGAGACACCAAATACAAAAAACATCAGGTGTCAACCTATGGTAGAGGACATGGTAAGACATACAAAATCTTGGACAAAAAATGGTATAGGGGTTTTTTCAATAGTTTTTTTCTTTTTTTTTTTTTTTTTTTGGGGGAGGGGGGGGCCCCGTGGGCATGGCCTCCTCCCGCCCCCATGTGGCTCTGCCATTGGATGTAATCATCCTCAATGGCACTATGGTCTCTTAGGGTCCTAAGAAATATACTTGCTAAACTTAATCCATTATAGAATATGAGTATAAAACATTGACAGTTGCTAACAAGGAAGTGGAGTGGTTAAGGATTTTAATGATAGAAAATCCTGTTGGTGAAAAAACCGATGCCACCTTTATCTATACAATGTGATAGTGAAGTATCACTATCTAAAGCATATTGTAAACCTTGTAATGAAAATCTCAACATATTGGTCTTGTATATATCTATGTTAAACAATTACTCAAGAAATGAGTAATATCTATAGTAAGTATAAGGTCATTTAAGAACTTGAATGATCTGTTAACAAAAGGCCTTGGAAAGGACAGGGTATATAAGATGTATATCGGGATGGGTTTAAAAGCAATTAAATCCTACTTAGTATCAAACTCTAGGTTTCAATGAGAAAACAAACTATAAATATGTGACAAATAAGACACTACAGTCACAATCATCCCAAAGGTAAACTATAATGATAAGAAGAAAATGAAATCTTACTCTTAATAGATATATAACATAATTTTTGTTGAAGGGTTTAGTTATAGTAACACTTCCGATAGATCTACCTATGTAGGTGTGGAAGTCTGGCCCCTTTCAAGATGAGTTATACTTTCACTCATTACATACTCACAAAAACTGAAATTAGAGTGTTGGCCATAAAAGTGCTAATGTAAATGAACTCAAAGGTCTTTTGAAAAAGCTTGCGCAAAATTAAATATGGTTCATTGAATAGTGAAAGCAGTTCAAGACTAAGGCCACTGATAACACTGGTGAACTAGTATCCTCTAGGTCTTCTTTTTCTCTTTTATTTAAAATATTGGATAATGTTATATGAAATGTCGCACAAATAATCCTAGAGGGGGGATGAATATGATTTCTTTAAATTAATTTGCCTATTTTTAAATTTACCTTGTTGTAGTTATTGATTCATTTTACAATTTGTTCACTTAAATGAGTGTGTGCTCAAATGTATCTACTCAAGAATGATATCAAGCATATGATAGATAAGAGTAGTATAAAATAAAGTAATGAGAAGACAAGCAATCACACAATCACAAACCACAGCACAAGTTTTATAGTAGTTCGGCACTCAGGCTTACGTCCACTCTTTTAAAGCTCACTACCGAGCTTAGGTATATTTCATTTAGGTGTTATTACAACCTAGGTCAATATACAAAACCTACTATTTGCTTACAAACAAGCTAAATTACAACACTCGGTGCCTCCGGTGAGTGTACACTTCCTCCGGTGTCTCTGGGAGGTTCTCAAGCTCCCTGTGTCTCCGGCGGAAGCAAAGTAATAGTAAAAATGAATATGAATGCAAATGAATATGAATACAAATGAATGCAATGTCAAGCAAATATTACCACAATATGGTTGATATTACTAGTTGTTCAATATATGGGATGCTCCTTGTTGAGCTAATGTACCTTAGCTACCCACAAGCTCCAACTACTTAACTCTAGTGCTCCTTGAGCTCAGCCAAAGGTGAGTTCCACTAGGGAAGAGTTTTCACCACAACCTCTCCTTAATAGTAGGAATGTAGCTCAATAGGAAAGAAGAAATATGAGAGAGAAGTTTAGAATGCTAGTTACTAAAACTCAGAAATCTGTAAGCAATGGAGGTTTTCACAGTAAAAAGGGCTCTCAAAATAGTATGTCTCTTAGTTCTCTCAAAATAACTTGGAGTGTTGGAGGAGATACCTTACCCTAAAAGGAAAAAGTTATTTTATAGTGGGGAGGAGCATCATTGGCCTTAGGATGAGCATATAGTAATTAGGAAGTGTTTATGGGCCTTTGGATGAACCAAAACGGGGTTCAAAATTCAAAACTCTTGCCTAAATTTTTGTGAATTTTTTTTCAAAATTACCCTCCGAACCGATTGCACTTTTTGAAATCAGTTTGGGGTCCAAATCGATTGCGAATAGCACAATCGGTTTGAGATTCCAATTTCACTTCAAATCGATTTAGCTTTTTAAAATCGGTTTGGGTTTTGGACAATTTTCTAAAACTCATATCAAAATCGGTTTAGGGCTATGGGTTTGGGCCTCAGCTAAGAGAAAAGTTGCTCAAAACTTGTTTCAAAACCAATTGTGCTTTTCACAATCAATTACACCAAACCGATTACAATTTTGCCTATCGGTTACATTATGATTTTTTCTGCAATTTTTCTTTTGAGCAGATTTCCTCCAGTTGTCTTTTGGGCATTCATTTGAGGGCATTGTTAGGGACCCTAAGCCATGTCTAGAATTGATTTTAGGCACACTTTATGACATGATATGCATGGTATATACCTTCTTTAAAGTGCCTCTTCCTGGTGCACTTCCTTGGTCTTTGGTCCTTCTTGGCTTCATGATTCGAATTTGTGAACTCACATAGGACACTTACAAGACTCCTAGCATTACCTTTTGTCTAACACATGCTCATGGGATTAACATACATCAACATTATATATTTTAAATAAAAATATATACGTGTGTAAATGTGTAAAACACCTATTCATAAAGTTGTCTTTTTAGTTGACCGGTGTTTGGCTATTGAAACCTCTTCACAAGAGACGTGTTTTTTTTTTTTTTGTTGAACACCTTGACACATCTCTTAGGAGGAGACGTGTCTCTTCTTATCAAACCCTTTGGTTTTCTATATAAAGACTAGTGCTTTCATATTTTATATCGATTAGTTTTCAACATATACAACAAAAACATACAATTTTTAATGTTTTTTGTCTTTTTATTCATTGTTTAATGTTCTTGAATTCTTAGAGTATACCTAGAAGATAACTAGTGCTTGGGAAATGATTCAAGACAGCACCATGTCTCACTTAATTGTGTTTTATGGTAGTTTGTTGTATTCTTGGTGTTTTTTCTTTCCTGTAACTCTAGTGATGACTACTAGTGGAGACTTAAAGAGAGTGTTTTTACGTGTTGCAGATCAGTGTAACGCAAATCATCTTTTCCCATCTCTTGTTCTCGTTTATCTATTTCACACCACTATTTCCAATAATTTCAACAATCAATCTGGTGTGATTACTTAATGAAGTCCTTAATCAACATGAGTGTTGACTTGAGCCTTCATTTAGTCCAAGTCTTGTGGTTTAAAAATGGTTATACTTAGTAATATTTAGCATATCGATTAAGTACTCCAAAGGTTTCCTAAATAATGTTTTTTCCTTCCAAAAACTTGATTGAGTTATCAAAATCTGTTCAAAAAATTTGAACAATTAATAAACTTGACTACATGGTGAGTTTTGAAAATTAATTTTTTTTTATTTAATGAAGTCTTGAGTCAACTTGACTATTTGACTTGAACCTACATCTAGTTTAAGTTGAATTTGAGTTTTGGATTAGGTATATTAATAATATCACCTTGTCCATTAATGGAACTTTGATTGGATTGGGATCCAATTGTTACAATGTAATTGCTTTCCTGCTTTGGGAAGTACTTTTCATGCATTCCTTCTTAATTAAAATTCTTTACAGATCCAAAGAAAATGTTGATTAAGATCCCAAAAACTTCCTTGCTTAATTTTTTTCCTTCCATAAACGAGATTGAGTTCTTAAGCACCTATAAAAGATACATGAGCACTCAATAAATTTGATGACAATGTATTCAACAATCAAAAGTTTTAATTAACTTTGCTGTAGACTTGAGCCCTCATCTAGTCCAAGTTCTGTCTTGAACATTTGAACTAGGATTATGCTAGCCGCCTTAAAACTGATGAATCTAATTAGAATTAAGGCTTTCTAAGACTTTCTTTCTTATATCATTTTTAGCCTAAAATTAAGTTTCAATATAATGACAATAGGGTAATGCTTAAATTCCAACTAAATATTTGAAAGTATTTTATACTTTATTCAAAAGCATAAGGTTTGAATCTTATTAAAAGAACCCCTTTCTTTTGTCCAATTCAAGTACTCAGCCAATTATATGAAGAATTTGGTTAAACACTTGAAAATTGCATCATATTCAGGAGTCTTTTCAAAATAAACACATTTTGAAAATTTCAAATTGTATGATAAATTATAAGTTTTAAATTTGTCATTTTGCAAATTGATCGTAATTTTTCGCAAATTAGCATGGTTCATTTCCAATCCTCTGAAAAAGAAGAAAACAATATAGGGTGATGCCTTGCAAATGTTGGGGGAGTTACATTGGATTTCTTAGCAAAACTCCATACCAATATTTTCTAACATAACTTCATTACTTTTCTTTTATTTTTCCCCTTTTTTTGGTTAATCATGAGTAAACCAAAACTCTTTGTAAATTTCCATTAACATTTGCTATTCAATCAATACTCTTAACATTCCTCCTCAAAGCTCGTGCAGGAGGACATCCCAATACAAATAACTAGTATCACATGTTACTTTTTATTTTATCCTTTAATTTTATGTGAAAATGCTTTTTGCACAATGAAATTATGAAATATATCCCTTTAATTGTTTATTCTTTTTTTTGAACAGATTGGCACTTGTGAAAGGGTCTATACCCACCGTAAGGCCCTTACTTAGCCCTTGCTAATAAAACAAGGATCAAAATTGAGATCCTCTTTCATTGAATTACCTTAAACCAGTTTTTCAATCCCCCCATATCATTCTCGTTACATCTCCTTATTACTTTTGCTATCTATTCTTGTCTCATAGGAGGGATTGCATTGGGAAGGATATTTGGCCCTTCACGGATTGAGTGTCAAGAAACAGAAAAATAATAGTGATTGGCTTGATGAACATGACTGGTTCTTACTCCTTATACTATTACAATAGTTAAGCTCATCTTATTTGTAATGTACTCTTACAATGATACCGTACTCTAATGTTTTTTATTTATGGAGTGTTTAAGATTTTTTTTTCTCAATCTATCATACACTATAATTAGGGGGCACTAATAAAAGTTTTGAACATTGTAATGGCGGCAACCACACTCGTGAGGCTGTTGTTTCTTGTGCCAATTTCAAAATATACTCACTTTCATCCTAAAACAACCATGACTGAGTTGATAGACCAACAGTTGCATTTCAATGGTGGAAGGTTGATAGGCTCAATTTCTTTGCTTGTTTTTGTACTTTTTATAGCATTATTCATCTTTGTGAAAATGGGTTTGGCCAAGCAACCCTTTCCTAATATTTCATTTTTTATCTTTCCCTTGAGAAGTTTTCTTCCACTGGCAAATAATGTAAAAGTTTCTTCAACAAGATATCTTCCTTCTTCCTCGTCATCTTTATGAAAAATCCTTCCACGATGATGGCAATTTTGAGATAATAGCATTTACATGAAAATTTACATCTAGTACCATTCCAGCATTAGTGAATGCATCAGCAATCTTTTGCCATTCTTGAACTTGTTTGTAAATGGGTTTCAAATTAACAACTTTAAAATCCATGTAATCAACTACAGGGACTTTCCTACTGCTCTTTTCTTCTACTAAATAAAGTCTTTAGGCTTCCCAACGATCCCTATCATTCTTTTCTTTTTGACAAATTGGTTGAATAGCATGTTAAATAGTGATTATAGGATATAGTAACAGCACATGTAGTCATCATCCAATCATTTCTCCATCTTTGTTGTTGTTTCAGCAACCTTGTCTTGGGTAGCATCATTTCCAAATGAAACCATTGGACTGACTTCTATCAATACATAAATTATCTTTAATTGACGAAAATGAATTTCATTTTCTGCATCCATCTTACATAGTTCTTCTTTATGAAACAAGAAGATTCAATGTTGTTCAATCCCAAGGAGTTGAATATACCAATGACAATTGATTCGGGAGTTGACATATCGTCAATTTACATGAGCCAAGTGCAAAATTTTGTAGAATTAAGTTAAATTCCACTTAATCTAAGTCAAGGAAGTATTGAATTTTCAAACTTTCTTGATTATGGTCGTGGCCTCCCACCAATTGTGTAAGGGAATTGTCCGCTCTAATGTCGCAATTCAGTCAAACTCAAAATTAATTTTGTTCTCCTGTGGTTTTGCACGATCTAATGGAAAAAGAATCTCTTCCTCTAAATGTCCAATTCACTGATTTTTGCTTGTAAGAAATTATCAATTTATTAAAACAGAGAACCATGATGAACCATTGATAATCGAAAGACACCATTCAATGTTGAGTGTAATAAACAAAAGAGAATTGATTCTCTTCTTTGCATTGTTTCTCTTCCAAAGTCACAATATGTCCGACTCTGTTTTGATGGAGTTTCTTCTCCTTTCTTCCGTCTCCTTCCTTTGGTAGACATTGGTCTTTATGTAAGAGTTACAATTCAGTAGACTTAATGAGACCTATTACATCACACAACTTTAATTGACTCAATTATCATATCTTAATGGGCTTAAATAGCAATTCATAACTGTTGTGGAAATGTCAAAAGTTTGCCTAAATTTGATAAATCTTTATTTAGGTTCATTGAACATTTGACGAATGTCAATGGCTTTTGTCTAGATTCATTGAATCTTTGATTAATGTTTCATAACCATTGAAAATTTCCAATAATATTTCATTTACATTTGTTGAATCTTCTTATATATCATTATCGTTTCACAACTGACACTCAAGCAAAGGTTTTTTATTTTATTTATTATTTTTATTCCATTCAAATCTTCAAAGTATCTACACCGATACTTTTACCCTAAAGTATCCGTACGGATGCTTTGGTGAAAGTATTCACATGGATACATTTGTTAGGATTTGAAAAATATTGAATCTGCAAGGCTGACTAATTCAGGCTTCTTAAACCTAACCCCGCCTATTCATCATAACCAAATGATACTTAGAAGTAGGGTTGTCAAGTAGGCCGGGCTGAGATTTGCCCAAACTCAGCCCGAACTTAGTTATATAGACCCAAACTCAGCCTGAGCCCAAACTTGACCCGAGGTAGTCAACCCAAACTCAGCCCAGCCTGAAGTTACCTTGGCCCAACCCAACTATTTCTCTGGTTAGACATGACGGGCTTCAGGCCAACCCATCCCAATTGACACCCTTAATTAGAAGAGGAAGTAAACATCAGTCATTAGAAAACAGAAAAATAATAATAATAATAAAGAAGGATTTGAACCATCTCCTATCTGAATGAAGAGATATCACGCTTCCTGTCACACATAGATTGGTAATGGCATGATATCGCCTCCGGATTGGGTAAGACAACTTAGAGAGTGGCTAAAGTTGGAATGACATCAGGGCCGACACATCAGCGCCAAAAAGTGAAAAGCATCCCCCAAAAAGTCTATTTCACTTTTTCTGCACTGATGTGTCAGTCCTGAAATCATTCCAACCTTAGGCACTCTCTAAGTTGTCTTACCAAATCTGGCCTCCATGATATCGCTCCATTCAGAACCAGAAACGATTCAAACCCAGCCCATTCTGACCTCAGCTTCCCTCAGGATTTGGTACATACAAGGCATGAACGAACAAGGTCCAGACCGCGTAGGGATGGACACATCAGCACCAAAAAGTGAAAAGCGTCCCCAAAACGTGTAAATCACTTTTCTGTTGCTGATGTGTCCTTGTTTGGATGTAAGGACGTGGTTTGTTTATTTGTTAGTCATTTGCAGTTTTGTACTACCATCTCTTTGGCTTCACGGTGATGAAGAAATGATCCCTCTTACCTTAATTTATCGTTTGTCCATCTATGGACTTGAAGGTTATTTGGAACTCCTGACTCTGTACTGTCCCAATACTCAGCTTGAAAAATGCAATCAAATAATCGTAACCATCAAAAAGATCAATATTTGAACCAAGGACAGCAACACCTAAAAGGTGACTACTCGGGGCTAGAGTGGGTAAGAGTCTTGTGGTTAATGGAGCTTTACGTTGTTTGTAGATTACCTCTGCAATGCAATCCTAATAGCAATGGCCACAAATGGAAGAACACAAACAGACAACTTACAAGGAAACTATATTCAGCCAACCAGTGTCAGCTCATTCATTTTTCCGTTTGGTGCTTTTCATATACGAGCAATAATTTAAGATCTATAATTAAGAGGCACGGAAGAACAGTAACCTTGCATGTGTAGTAAAATCCATTGCAGAGGCACCAACAGGGTGGGGAGTCCAAAATCTGAGGTAAATATCGCCACAACACTACCTACCTTATTCCCATTTTAATTTTTGCAAATCCTGATTTCCCATGAAAATATATAAAACAAAATACAATCTTCTATTTCCGCAACCCCAAAGGAATGAGACAAAAAAATAAAGCAAGGAAAACAGTGACAGTCAATCTTAATTGACAGGCTACAGAACCACATTGAAATTTGCTCCCACTCATTTTACATTGCAGTGATGATTAAATACCTCCACCAATTCAAATGGAACACGTTCCGTCCACTATGAAGTTGCAGTAGGGTGGAGGGAATAGACCACCTGGGAAGTTGGGTTATCTGCTTACCTCTTCCCCCCTATTTGATGTATTGAGAGAGCCACTTGAAACCATCACCATAACCCATCTTACGGACAATGCTGCACATGAAGACCTCAAGGGGGCGGACGTTAGAGTCGGCAAGATTTACCTTCCCCTTGCCTGTGGTGAAGTTTGTCAGGCCAAGATGATAACGCAACTCTTCCTCTGAAACAGCATAGGGTATGTCAATCTTATTCCCTAGTATGAGGAACGGGACGCTGGCCAGGGATTCATCTGAAAGAAGGGCATCCAGCTCTTTCTTTGACTCGGCAAACCTCTCCCTATCAAAGGCATCCACCAGGTACACCACCGCATCAACCTGCACCAGAAAGATCACATATTAAGTATGTATATCCCAAGCGCATGTATCAAACAAAATGACAAAATCAACATTAGGTCACTATAATGCTTCAGTAGATGATCTAAAACAAGTGGAAAGGTAGTGGATGGACCCCAAGGGAAAGCAAAAAAACAGACATGATTCAAACTAGATTTGCACCAGCACCAGGGAATGAAGAGGATACAAACCACAAGTATTACCAACAAATAAAACAAAATATGGGAGTCATTTCTCTTTTATAGCCATTGTAATTGAACATACTCTAGGAAAACAACTGGTAAGTATGACCAGGAAAGACGGATACTCCAACAAGCACCTTTCAAGAGGGAGAGGGGTTCAAGAGTGAAGTTCCAAAAAAGCATCACACAAATGGCATAAAAGAAAAAATCCACTTAACCAAAGAATAATCCAATTAATACCAAAAATATGCATGTGTGTCCTGGGGATAGCACAGCCAATGACACACAAAAACAGTACCAGACATGATGCAGTGGCCAGCTTTTCAACAGTTTATTGGTTACAGAATGATCATATGTGAAATCAGACTTGGATCCTACATATAAAATTACAAGGAGACAAACTTGTTCAATAAATAAAAAATATTCTTGTAAGAGAGGTAGTGAAGGCAACAACAATGCCCACATTTGTAGAAATATAACCAAAATCATAAACATAAAATAACGAGCAATGTGATTCCACACTAAACATCCTGATATAATGATGAAAAACACAGAGATAAGGTGGCAGTAGGAAAAAAAAAAAAGAAAAACAGGGTAGAGACTCCAGACTACATAAGAATATAAGATTCTAGCATTCAATATCATAGGGGTAGATGAAAAATGAAAACATAAAGATAGAGTCTACATCACACGAACATAAATGTTTCTTTTTTTTCAATAACTAGGACATAAATGTGATAAACTAGTCCACGTAAATGGTATAAATTGTACAAATATACAAATGTGTATCCAAAACACAGGACTGACATTGGAATATGACCATGTAAGGCATAAAAAGTCACATCCTCCCAAAGTCCCAATCAGAAGTAAGAGTAACTAAGGACCCAAATAGTTCAAACTATGATTGCCCAAATCAACCCTGAAATTTCATGGCAAAGGCATGATGTCAAGCAGAGCAATCATAAACCTTGGTCATACTTGACAAAAAACTTGGTCATACTTTACTTTGCAAAGTATAATCCCAAGGAATGAAGCTTGGCATAGCCATAGAAACAACAAACATAAAAATCCTATTTAACCCAAGTGCCATCTAGCGATATAAATATTAAATTATTTTGCTTTGATAAATGTGCTAAACAAAACTGCATCACTTGCAACACAATCGGTTTCTTCGGTTTCAATAAAGCTTTGCTTTTACCTCTCAAAAATAAAACAAACAAACAAACAAACAAAACAAAACAAAGGTAACAGGAATTCCCTTACTCAATACATTTTTTTCTCGAGAAAATAGGGCAACAGAGATCCCATGCAGGGAGTTGACTGCTACTCATTTGGAAAAAATGATATGTAGCAGAAAATCAGTTTGGAATTATGCTAGGGAGATCATCAACTGAAGCTATACTCTTAGGTGATTAAGAAACAAGAAGAAGGATTTTAATGTGGTCTTATTGACTTAGAGAAAGCATGTGATGAAGTAATTAGAGATATCATCTAGCAGGTGTGGAGAAAAAGAACAGGCCACAAGTAGGTAAATTTCCTTATTTAAGGATGCGTATGATGGAATGGTAACAAATGTCAAAAGAATTGAGGAGAACAAGTTTTCAATCATAGAACGTGTACATTAGGGGTCAGCATTGAGCCCGTATCTCTTTGCATTAGGTATCGATGAGATGACTAGACATATACAAGAGTGGTGTATGTTGTTTGCTGATCATATAGTATTGATTGACAAGACTAAAGAGGGCATAAATTCCAAGTTAGAACTATGCAGTGATGTTTTATAATCAAAAAGTTTTAAAATAAGGCAGACTAAAACAAAATACAAGGAATGCAATTTTAGTAAATATATGGGCAGGTAATTATGATTAATAACCAAGAGATACCCCAGAATGACCACTTTTGTTAATTCCGTTCAATCATCCATAAGGAGGGTGAGGTTAAGAGGATGTTCGATGCGGAACGCAAAACAGCCAATACTCAAATTTATTGGGCTTCTGCAGGGGTATTTTAGGTTTAATATTTTTGTATGATAATAATTTTTAATTTTGTCAGTTTTAGGTTAATCCAGGTTCATTTCTTGTTAATCAGTTTAAGGGTTTTAATACATTTCTAGGTAAAATAGGTTTTATTTATTGTTTTGGAAAGGGAAAGATCTATTTACATCACTTTCCTTAGGCCTTATTTTGGGAGGTCAAAACTTACCCGCTTGGCTTGATTTTAGTATCATTTGAAAGGTTATTTAATTATGTTTCCAATGAGCTCAACATCTTGAGAATTAATGCAGGGATCTGGGAGTAGAGTTCTTCTATAGTGGTCTAAACAGAATAAACCGGGGTTTTAAGGTTCAAATTTTGGCCAGGGATATTTCTGTAAATTCTGCCCAGAATATGTGAAAAAAGGGGAACAAAACCCTCAAATAGATTGAGATAAAAGGGAGCCTAGGGAGGGGTAATTTCTCTGTTTTATGAACCCAGACTTTTCTTCAGGAAGAAACAAAGAGACTAAAGAAGAAATAATATGGTTACTTTAATCAGCAAAATTCAAGTGGATTTTAGTGATTAGTATGGAGAACCAACAGAGTAAGAAATCCAAGGAAAAAAACATAATCAAGTACCTGCTGTTAGGAGGTGCGATTTCACCTTTAGAACAACCCAAAAACCCAACCGTGAACTCTTGCTAGGTACTATCAGTCTGCAAAACCCAGCAGCAGCTGGATCTTTGTATAATGGAGAACTCTTAAAACTCTGCACAGAATATTGATTGAAGGAGAAAAAGATGAACACGAAGAAGAAGAAGAGTGAGGTTGGATGAAGAGGAAAAGGGATCGTGGGTTGAGAGAAGGGAGAAAAGTGGGGAAGAGAGAGATGAGGTCAACAAGAGAGAAAGGGGGGAGGAAAAAACCACTCGTGGGTCCAACCAAAACTTTATTCAATTCAAAATTCTTCAATGTCCCATACAAGTCGTGACCTCCTCTTTTATAGACCCTAACACCCAAACAAATGGAACTTTCTATTTTAAGAAACCTAACTAAACTATGAGACTTCTAATAAATGGACTAGCCTAAAACTAACCAATAAAACCCTATAGTAAAAAGGACTGTCGACCAGCCTATTTTGTGAGTCCCACCCATGTGGTTTGATAACACTACAAGACAGAACAGGCTAGTTGTCGACCTACACTACTTTCCCACTTTAACCTTGGCTAACTTGCCTTATTACAGTAGGATATCCTCAACTAAAAAAAAACAAAAACATTGGAACAAAAGGCCTTATTAAATTTATATCCTAAACACTATAATCCCAAAAACACTCTTGATTGACCAACTCCATTCTTGGAGCCTCTCTTTGGGCTTGGGCTTCCAAAGTGGGTAGCTTTTGTCCAACCAATCAAGTGATGTTGCATCAAGAATCCAATTTAATTTTGGAAAGTTATGGTCAAAATAAAGGCCTGTTATCATTTTATGACGAGAATTAGCTATTTAAAAGTTTGGGCAGTTAGAAACTTATTCATTCCTAAGCTTTTCAAAATAAATAACGTGAGTAGGGTCTTTGGAACAGAAATTGGTATCTTTATTACATTAGCTAAAGCTTACTTATTCCTGTTCACTCAACAATTACCTTTGAGTTCCAATTCCAAATAAGGAAGGAACATTGTTGTTTGCAAGGCCTTGATCATTTACAGGGACACACTTTTCATTCCTTTTGCGGGAATTTGATGATCTAATAATAGTTTTGAGGAAGTCTAGTTAGTGAGATTTGGAAAAGTTAAAATGTAACTCAGGATTTATTATTGATTATTAATGATTGAATGAAATTTCATGGCCTACAGATGCTTTATTTTCTGGTGCGATGCTTTCAACCCTAGGTGTGACTCCTAGGTTCAATTAGTGCGACTCTTGTCGGTATCTGCTTCTCTTTCTCTATTCTTTATTTCTGTTATTTTCCTTTTTATTGCAGATATCTATATTAAAGCATCAAATCAGAGCTTTGGTCTTACATCAATGGGTATAAGATCCTTGGTCCTGCATCAATGTTGTTTGTAGAATAATAGAATTAAAACAGGGTGGTGAAGTAAAGAAGTAATTCTAGAGTTCTTTTTTTTCTTTTCTTTTTCTTTTTTTTATAGGTAAACATTAGCGGTTAATTTATTAGTAGATGAAGACGGGTTTTGAACCCAGGTCTGTAGTACAACATCTGTTTGATCGATGCATGCTAATAAAATTGAAGTAGAATATAGACAGTTATAAAACCAGCCACGCTTTATGAAGTAGAATGTTGGGAAACCAAGAAAGAGCACATACATAGAAGGAGTGTGGCTAAGATGAGGATATTGAGATGGATAAGCATAAAGACTAGAATTAATAGAACAAAAAAAGAATGCATCCAGAAAACTTTGCTGCAGCACCAATGAGTGACAAAATGAGAGAAATTCGACTAACATGGTTCAATTGTGCAACAAAGACCAAAGATCGTGGTATGGTGCAATAGAAGGCATTAAGAGAACAAGGGAAATGAAAAATGACTTGGTTTGAAGTACTGAGGAAAGACATAAGTTCCTATGATATGTAGGAATATATACCACTAAATAAATGGCTCATGGAGTAGGATTCAGTAGTTTACCCAAGTATCAATATCAATCAACCCAATATCAGATACAACATGAACAATCATAGAATAGCCTAGAAAAAAAAAATTATAGAACAAAATAGTAAGCTTACATACTCTTTGGAACCCAATAGGAATACTGTGCAAGGACAGAGCAGTAAATTGTATGGAACAACCCAGTATGTGAATGATGAGTGACCCTTTCCTGGTGATACTAGTTTACTAATGAAGGAGATTAATTCCTTTTGAAGAACCAACACAATAGGCTGCAATCTGAGAAGCCTATATCTAAAAACATACATGGTAGCTAAAAATCTCACAAGGTGATATCTTGCTCAAAAGAACACTAAATTCATATGTTAATAGTAATATCAATCTTTACATGCAAATGCTGTACCTCATATTCAAGCCAGATCATATAACAAGTTGAAGGAAAGCACTTGTCATAAAATTTTACTTCTCCAGATAACTTTGAATATCTGATAAAAAAATCAATTCTTTATAAAACTGGTAGCCATTAAAAACTAGATGAAAATAAAAAGGTTAGATGGTCAGAACATTTAAGTTGGCTATTTTTGGTCCATGAATCTTTACATAACAAGCTGAGATATATGAGTGGGAATCAATGCTATGATACGTGAGCCATTAATTCTGTAAATATTTATAAATATTAGAACCATTATCCTTACCGCTCCCCACCCACCCCCACACACACAAAAAAAAGTAGTAGAAGAAGAAGAAAAAGCATACCAGATATCCAATACATATAACCCTAAAAATTCAACTCCCGTATTAATTTCAAATCGAACTACACTTTGAATCTGTGTTTTCTTGTTCTGAACATGCTTTACTTAACTTAATATAAAATATCTTTTTTTTTTTCATAACATCGACTTAATACACAATTTTTTTTTATGGTTCATGTCATTTGGTTCCTGTGCACGTTCAATTTGACCGAATTTATCATTGTAGTTATCCGTGAAGTATCCAAAATTTTTAACAATGATCACCTTATCCATTCAAACTTACAAAACTATAAAACTATTTTTGATTTCGCTAATACAGCAGACCTTGGCATAGTAATCCTTCCAGACTCTACGCGCGATCTGATGCCCACCCAAATCAAACGCCTTGAACTTGATTTTCCCAATACTCAATTCCTCTGACGTCGGATACTGTGTCGGTTGATGCTGAACTAATCTCTGCAAATCACCCAACACGAACATCAAATTAAATACTAAAAAATCCAAAACACCGTAAAACATGTATGATTGCGAAAAAAATACAAACCTCATCTTTCAACATATGAAGCAATGTCGTCTTCCCAGCATTATCAAGCCCTAGAAACAAGATCTTGGCCTCTTTCTGCCAAAGACCAAGAGATGCGAGGACTCCGTAAAACCAATCCAGAAGAAACATGATTTCTGACAAGAATCAGACTCCGATTCGTAAAAATTCAATAATCAAAATCAAAATCCGGCGAAATCCACCAGATTCCGATCAGAAATACAACCAAATGAGACGATGGAAGAGGTCCACAGCACAAATCTCAGGTCAATTTTCCCGAAATCACAGAAATTTCGACGGTGGATTGAGAAAGTGAGAGAAAAACTAGAGATCGAGAAGATTCCGAGGAACAGAGAAAGCCAGAGAAGGGTAAGCAAGAACACAGATCGTAGAAGGAGAGAAAAAATTTTGAAAAGTCGAAGAAAATGAGCTGGACTCGGTTACCGGTTCATTAGGTAATCAGGCTGGGGTGCCGGAGTTGAAAACGTGGTGGATTCATTACCTGGAATAGCCGGTTATAGGCTAGTTGTCCTGGTGGAAATCCAGGATTGGTAGATTCGTCGTCATTGAATGTATTGTAGCCGTCTATTTAGAAACTAACGGTGATGGTTTTGTGTGTCTTCTCGGGAAGAACGCCTAATTGTCAGAGCGTTTGGACAAAGAGAAAGGTTCTGATCTAAACAAACCTTTATCTGGGCCCACCACCCTCGCAGGTTCGAATCTAATTGGACCTGCTTTTTGTAGGGCCTATTCTTGCTACGAAGTTTGCGGCCCTAAAAGTTGGGGTGGGCATGGGCTGGGCCGGCGCGAGCCTGGCCGTCAAATTGACCTGGAAATACCCGGTCTGAGCTAAGCCGACAAGGGCCCGAGCCCAGTCCAAGACCCGGACTTTTATTGAGGGCCGGGCTTGGACTTACCTCAACCTGACCCAAGGCCCGAATTTTTACATACATAATATATATGTAATATATATAATATACTAATTATTTTAAAATTATCAATAGTATATAGCTTAGTT
>JAOXJP010273253.1:0-20018 GCA_025762735.1 Platanus orientalis
ATGTTTATTATAACATTTCCTAAGATTACATTAAAAAATTCTAAGGTTTACATAGTGTTTCCATAAATTCCATCGCCGACAATGTATGTCATAAAGATGACGGTTCTCTCAACTATCATAGATGGTTGTTTCCTATATTTAATGATTTGTAAATGTGAATTAGTGGTTATTCTATCAAATCCTAAAGTTTCAAATCAAAATTCTTTCATTTGACCCGTATCTCACCCATCTCTCAATTTCGGACGCCGTATCTCCGCGATAAGCTACGATACGCGAGATGTACCCGTATCTCGGATCTGCGATACGAGTCGCGATAATGATATTTTGAACCTTGCTTTCATGTAGAGAATGTACCAATTAAAAGGAAATGAGTTTTTCGAAAGAAACTCGATCCTGATGGTGTAACAGAAGAATATATTCTTTGTTGACTGATTAGTCGTTATTGTCATCATTGACTTTAATACCAGATAAAAGAGCCTAGCTCTACGACTAATGTCCTAAGTGTGGTAAAATCCATTAAGATGGTCTTTCTAACTGTCCCCAAATAGTTAGGATAAGGTTATTTGTTTCTTGTTGTTGTTATAGTCTTTCTAACTGTGTTAGAAATTCTGATTTTTAAATCAAATGAATCAAGAAGTTTTCCTAAAAGGATAAACTTGAGAAAGCCATCGTATGTGACAGTCAGAAGAGTGTCATGTCTTGCAATGATGAGATGGTATTTAGAAATCCTATTGTGGAATAGGTATAACACTAAATCATGGCATGATGTGTTGTGATACTCTCAATGGAAATGGATTTGGAATCCAGGTAAAGTCTTGTTTCTCTTAAAGGACTAGTGAGAGTTGCATGTGGTGTAGTGTCTAAGACACAAGGGTCTGTTAGTTAAGGATTGCCATGAAAAACCTAGGGTTTCCATTGATTTCTGTAGAGCAAGTCTATCTATGGACAGAAGAGATTGATGTACACAATCTAGAATACTAAGTGTTAGCTCTTAGAGTACAACTCAATGTGATTGAGTGTGTCTTGGTAGTAAAACCCGAGATATTGGCAAAGCTAATATGAATATCAACAGTTGGTTGATGAAGATCTTAGTATCTGGAAACTCCGTTACAAATGGCCACTAATAAGCTATAAACTATATAAGTCTGAGAATGCCTTGAAAGAGGTTGTAGAGTATATACATGAGATTAACAGGCAATTGGCATTAAATTGTCAAGGTTTAGTTCAAATGCATTTGAGATGTAAAGAGCCGTGAAATCCATCTAGAATGGATACGTTGATATCTACAAACACAACAAATTTCCTATTGTGGGGGTTAGATTAAGTCCAAATCCATGACTACTCGGATAGGAGACAAGCTCTATGAAATCTGGAAGCAGTATGATGGCTTATTCCTTAGGAATATGAGCTAGAAATTATGTTAAATGATAGGTGGTAAAGAATGGTGTTATCAATGGATGCATTGATACGAATGTCATGTGCAATGACCATTCATTACATTCAGACTTTGATATGATGTATAACAATGTCAAGTTTGTGTCTAAATCACATTTAACTCAATTTGTAATTAAGAGATGATAGTGTCTGGTGAACCAGGCCAATGTGCTTGAACCACGTGATGTACGTAATGTACTTATTTAGGTTGAGTATCTGTGGGACACTTATAAGTAGTAATCCAGGTTTGAACACCTGAAAGACACTTGCTTTAAAAGTTCAAGTGAAGACACTTGATGGATTGAAATGTCAGAGAATCACATGATAAGTGATATAGGCCTTATCTAAAAGTAGGGGTGGCAATTCGTGTTCACGGGTCGGGTTCGTATCGGGTCAAGATAGGGGTATAACAGTATATGTGTCAACCGGAACCTAACACGTTTATTAATCATGTCAAAAGCTTCAACCCTAATACAACTTGTTTAATAAATAGGTAACACGACACGACCCACATAACCTGTTTAATGAATGGGTCGTGTCGGGTTAACACAAACATGACCCGTGTAACCCGTGTAATAAATGGGTTGTGTCAAGTTGACACGATTAAACACGACTCATATTGAAAGATAAACGCATTTAGGGCTTTTTTTGTATATTTACTAATCTATCCTTGTTATATTTTTTTTATTACTTAAAATTCAATTTTATGGTGGATAAAAAAGTAATTTAGTATATGGGTTAAACGAGTCGGGTCATAACGTGTCGAGTCAACACAACCCGAATAATTAATTGGGTCAATTCGGGTTGGTTGCGGGTTAAGCGGGTTAACCCGAAATAAATCGTTTATTAATCGTGTCTAAACGGGTCGACCCGTTTATGACACGAACCCGATTACATCAAACCCTAACCCGCTAATTCCATGTCAGGTTCGCGTGTTGTATCAAACATTGCCACCCCTATCTCCATTGATGTTACCATTGTTAAATCTATACCCTTCTTTTTTCTCCAATGCAAACTCATCTTCAGGGGGAGAGTATGGGTGAAGAAGAGTGTTTTCTTCCCTTATCTATTTCATCCTACTTATATTGATAATGGAGGGGATGGTGGAAGCAAGTCTAGTAAATGTTGTAGGCAAGGGAGGGGAAGCCAACAATGGTGGAAAAATAATTTTCAAAGGTGTATCCAAGAAAGACGAGTTGTTTGAGATGATCTTCGTGTGCCTCCCCAAGATGTCTTCCCTTCTCTAGGTATTGTTCCCAACACTCTTCTTGATACTTATTTTGATTTTCATCTCCCTAATACCCTAAAAAAAAGCACTCGCTAATGTACCCAACATCCTATTGCTAATCATGCTTGCCATGATTCCCTTTCACCTTTAAACCATTTTTTTTTTACTTGTTCTCTATTTCTATTATATGCAGTGTATTTCAAGCCCTTTCTCAGCCACAACGGAGAAAATCTTTAAAAGAGGAAATGAAGGTAGTAGAAAAAAATAGCACAATGGATGTGGTTAACTTACGAAAAGGAAATGAGCCAGTAGGGTGCAAATAGGTGCTCTCAGTGAAGCTATGACCAAATGGGACAATAGACAAATATAAGGTCACATTGGTGGTAAAAGGTTACATTCAAACCTATGGAATTGACTACCATGATACCTTTGCTCCTATAGTAAAAATGAACTCCATAAGAATCATTATATCCATTGCAGTCAATTAGGGAAGGCATCTTCTTCAACTAGATGTCAATGATGTATTCTTACATGGAGACCTAGAAGTGGAAGTGTATATGAGACTTCCTCTAAGATTTCAATATGTCTTAAATAAAAAGAAAGTGTGCTTGATCAAGAAAGCTTTATATGGCCTTGAAGTAGTTTCCTATAACATGGTTTGAGAGATTTTGGAGGGATATTGCTCAAGAATGGATACAAACGGTGAAAAGAAAATCATACCGTCTTTGCCAATCATCAAGATGGTAAGGTGACAACTCTCATCATTTACGTGGATAATATTATAGTAATTGAGAATGATCAGTATGAAGTGAGTCACCAAAAAATATTTTTGGGGAAGGAATTTGAGATTAAGGATCTCAGTCACCTATGATATTTTCTTGGAATTGAAGTTGCTTAATCCAAGAAGGGCATTTTATTCTTACAAGAAATATGTTGTAGACCTACTGCAGGATACTGGCATGTTGAACACTTGAACTACAGACCATGTGAAACACCTATGGATCCTAACCATCAATTGTAAGAAGATGAAGATGACAAATTGATATAAGGCGGTATCAAAGGCTAGTTGGTAAGCTAATTTACCTTTCATTGACTAAACCCAACATCTTCCATGAAGTTGGAGTTGTAAGTCAGTTTATGTACTCAATATTAGACCCCTAAAGGTAGCATATTGGATTATTTGGTACTTGAAGAAAACTCGAAACAAAGTCAAGGTTGAATCCTTACAGATGCAAATTGGATAAGGCCAATGGTAGATAAGAGATCCACTTGAAGTTATTGCACATTTGTTGAAGGTAACATAGTCACATGACAAAGCAAAAAACAGTCAATAGTAGGTTGAATTCTGATCCATGGACCATGGGATATTGGAGCTCTTGTGGATACAAGGTCTTATTAGGGAATTAGGCTTTGTAACATAAGGGCCCATGAGTCTGTACTGTTGCTCATAACACTCTTCAACATGATAAAACAAAGGTCTGGGAAGATATGTACTCGAATTATGAAAATAAAGGACTAACTGATCTGTTTACCAAGGGTCTCGGTTGTCCCATCTTTAACAAGATAGTTGGCAAGCTTGGTATTGAGTGATATCTACATACCAGCTTGAGGGAGAGTGTAGGAATACAGTAGTGTATGGTATAGTATATGTGTAAGGATATTTTATTCATATATTTGTAGTATGGTATACTTGTAAATATTCTATCTTTTCCATGTATTCATGTATTTCATGAATTTAAATAAGATTGTATGTGAGAGGGAATTGGCTCTCCATATGTATTCAGCTACAATACGAATTCCCTTCTTCTCGTTTCACACATTACAAACTCTACCCATCCTATAATATAACTTTCTACCCTAAATTCTTTGAAAATGACAAAAAGAAATTTTTTTAGGTTCCAAGTGCATGTGTCTAGAGGATTATCATACATCAAGGTAAACAATATAAATTTTCAAAACATTGTTTAAAGAAGCGAGAGAGGAGAACAAGTAGTGCACATAACATAGGAGAAAAGAAATTTTAATTTCACATAAAAAAGTAAAGCTATTTGTTTATGAAAACAATCGAAATGAGGGTGCCCAAACCTAGAATGCCATGATAAATATTCAGAACAAGTTGCTTAATTGAGAGCAGAATTTCAGAGTTTCAATTTCGTTGGTACCATGTAATTATGAGAGCAGCAGCAACAACAAAATCCATATGCATTGAACTTGTTTCTTTTTACTGAAATCAAGAATTGTGATTATGTAAAGAAAAGACCATAAAGAATTAAGGTCAAAATGCCCCTGAAAATCCAAAATTTCATTTAATATATGTCAAGATGGAGTTTCACACTCTGCAGAATCATATCGAAATGAACTCTTCTGGATTACCACATTGAAAGGAAGTTCATATTCCGAGTATGAAAGAAGGTAATTAATTGTAAACGAAATATCACAACATTCAGTGTGTATGTGCCGGCTTAGCATCCATCCTTCAATGGATCCCCACGAGAGATCTCTTAGGTAAAAAATGAATTGATGATAACCATGTGATCTATCACTCTATTTTACAGACAATAGAAAGAAATGCAAATTGTCCAGGAAAAAAATACTACTGATCCTGTTCCAACATGCTAACAGTACGTAGCATTTATACAATCAGATTGTGGATTTATACAACATACTGTGAGTGAAAGAGGAAAATCAAGAAAACTACCCGTCAGATTACAATCTAATGCTAAGAAAACTACAGCTCCAAGAAGAGGAAGCTAATGAAATCAAACAACAAGCAAACTACATCCCCAATTACAGAAATATGAAGAAGAAGCTAATGAGCTGTAACAACTAGCAAGCAAAACTCTGCCTACAGAAATAGAAGGAAGTACTAAAATAAACAAGAAGCAAACTACAGCTCCATTCACACACAAAAAGTGGAGGCAAAGAAGAAAAAAAAAGTTAAGATGGTTCCAAAATGAAAGTAAGAGCTTTCTAGATACCGTGGTTCTCGCACAAAACCATAACGCCAAGCAATAAGATACAAAAAATGAACCACTTGAAGCAACAGAGCTTTTTCACCACCATCACGGCTACCACCACTGCAATACGGCTGCAACTAAAAAGGGTTTGTTATTTAAGGATCTGAAAGGAGAGAAAAGATCAAAAGCACCGAATTTTTTGGACAGGTTTTCCTTTTTCGTCCACTCTGTTTTAATTAAATCTATTTATTGTTGTGAAATCTAGAAAATAAGAGAAAAATAGGTAGTAACGGCACTACTTCTGTTTATATGGATTTGTTAGGAGAAGACAGTCAGAGAAGGAGAGGGAGACAACAAAATATTCAAGTCCTGGACATTGGTTCTCCCTCTTCTTCCTCATCTATTTATGAGCAACAAGGGGGAAAGAACCAATTTAAGAAACTGGGTTCTTCTCCTTCTTCAACCTCTGCCACTTAAATCTATCAATTTGTGAAGAAACTGAGAAAAGGAGAAAGAAGAGATGGAAAAAACCTTCAATTTCAGAATCTGGGTTCTTCTCCTTCTCGTCAAGTATTTCTGCCCAAGTGGGCTTTTTTTGTGAAGAAAAATTCCAAACTCAGAAGATGAGTTCTTCTTCTTAAACCACTCCTTACTTTATCTATAATTTTGGATGGTTTATGCGTGAGGATAACCAGAAGAGAAGAAATAGGGAAAAAACTCAAAATTTAGAAACTTGGATTCTTTTTAATCTGTCACAATTATACTGTCTTGGTTGATGTGCTGGTATTAGTGGATTGATTGCATTTTTTTACGGAAAAGTGAGGAAGACGACATTATTGAATGTTGCAGAGCGTGAGTACAAAAGGTGAGAGTGGTGGTCCCAAACTAGCCGTTGTCTAAGATGGTCTCAGATTTTTAGGTTATGAAATGGAGCGAAAATTGAGGGACCCTTACAACTTTCAAACCTGAGCTGGACCCACCACAGCTCAGAAAGAATATGCTATAATTGAGTAAAAGCGCACAGGATTGTAGGACAACTTAGAGAGTGGCTAAAGTTGGAATGACATCAGGACTCACACATCAGTACCAAAAGCGAAAAACATCCCCAAAAAGTGTATATCACTTTTTCAGTGCTGATGTGTCAGCCCTAATGTCATTCCAACTTTAGCCTCTCTGGAAGCTGTGGTACATAATCCACTCTCGTGTAAAAGGGGTGTTTTTAGATATAATAGAGGATATGGGCCCACCACAGCTCAGAAAGATAACGCGGTAAGAAGGGTATTTTGGAAATTTACAACAATAACAAGGTCCTATTAAAACCGCCTCGTATTTGGTGGGAGCACTAAAGTCACCCTAAGGTGATACTAACATTTGGGAGATGCTTTTTTGCTTTTGGTACCAATGTGTCAGCCCCGGATGTTGGTCTCACCTTAGGCTGACTGCAGGTGGTCTCACTAAATCCTCATGTACTAAAAACGCTATTTCATAAAACTAGTTAAACAAACAGCCATGGTGAGACACCTTACATGAGGTCACCCTCACGGAATTATCAAAACTGACCTGCTGTAAATTGGGAAAAGAGCCGGTTCCAGATATTGGCTCGACCAAGATTTGAAAACGGATTGACTCAATGACCCAAAAACTATGATTAATAGTTCCATAACAAATTTGGCCACGTTTTTACTAAGCTCAACCAGGTCATCCAGTTTTGGCAGGGTTGATATCCTCTGCAACGTGAATATTTATGCCAGGGCTGGAGCCACCATTCATGGGGTGCCATGTGGCATCAGGTAATGACAAAAGTGTATGGGCTGTCAGTACCTGATGCCACACAGTGACTCATGAATGGTGGCTCCAGTCTAGCGTAAATATTCATGTTGCAGAGGATATCATCCCATTTTGGCAAACAACATTGCTTTGGATCTATCCACCTAGCCGGTCCAGATTTAATGACTATTATCTTAATCCTAACCGGAAAAGAGGCTTCCAGAACCAATATTAACCATAATTCAATTTCAGTAATTGAAGCTGTACAAGGCTTTGATCAAGCTTATTTACGCAGAACCAGAATGGTAATACCCTTGTTAAATCCAGCCGGGTTCAACTGGTTTCACATCTCTTTTAGTTGTACTTAAATCAAGGTCGAGGAAGGGATGCCATCTTAGATCATGATCTGAGATCAACTTCAATCTGTTCGGTATGCAATATGCATTGCAATCTTTGAATCAAGATTACATTTTGGCTCAATTAGAGATCGCATTGAAAAACACAATTTGTTGTTTCTATATTCAAGGATATGTGCATGATTCTGTAAACAAATAGTATGTATTTTATAAGTTAAAGACTTGAAATACAATAAATAGAATCACTTACTTGACTGCACGAAATTGGAAAAATCAGAACTAGATTGATCAAGGCTAGTGTTTGACACTATGTCCTTAAGACAGCTTTCGTCCCTCGCAGTTGTGCTTATGAGCTTCTCGAACGTCTGCCTCTTAGGATACAATGATCAACTACACACAGAATAAGCACTGTAATTTGTGTGTTTGGACAACCAAACTATGTTTGTCTCTCTCTCTAACACTGACACTAAGACACTGATGCATTTGCTTTATTTGAATTTTAGATGCTTGAAATGAATGAGGGACGACTTATTTATATACTGTTCATGTCTGAATAGGCATAGGGACACAACTTGTAACACCCCAAATTATGTTCTAAGGGTAAGATGGTAATTGTATCTTATAAGAGTAAAATTTTACTTTCACATATTCAAACATACCATAAAGTGGTTTAGAAACCCATTAGACTAACTTAGAAGTGTAAAACCCAAGTTGGGCCTCGAATTTGTCAAGTTTGAAAGTTATCATAATTTCACATTTTGAATACCCTTACGGGCCTACTAACATAAATGTCGAGATAATTGGGGGTTATGTTATACCTTGATAGAAATATCTATGAGTCTACTTTCTATAAAAACAAACGATGTGTAATTAAGAGCTTTTTAAAAAAAGTTATGCAAATTTTACCACAAAGTATCTATGCTGACAGGCCTGCATATTTGGGGTAAATTTTTAGGACCACTGACACCAATCTTGAGCGAACTACGGTATGAGATATACTTTGTTAGAAATTTCTTTAAGCCTAGTTAACAACCCAACAAACGGTTTACAAAAAAGAGTTCTCTAGAGAACATTATGCCCATTTTATTATCAAGTGTCTAAACAGAAAATTATGTATCCGTGATCCAAGTCATGATCAATCATGCACAAGGAGCACACCTCTCGGGTGGTGCCCTTGATTTATCAAAAACCTCATGATCGATCATAAACAGTGTCAGGACACAAAATTCATAATCGATCACACAGTTCATAATCAATCATGACCCGTGATCCATCATAAACCCCGTGATTGATCACGACATGTTCAGAAATGCTAAAAAGCTTGAAAATTATAATTTTTGCCATTTTTCTGACGTGACTTGCTTCCATTTGACCCCCACACGAGTGAAAACTTGTCCAAGATAACTTAAACCCTAATTAAACCATATTTAGGTTATTTTGCCTCATTAGAACAAAGAGAGAAAGACTTAAAAAGAATTAGGGAAGTTCTTGAGCTAAGAGAGGAAGGTTCTTCCTTAATTGGGTAAGTTTCACTCCCAACTCTAGAAATCTTCATGGATAGCTTATTTTCTTCCTAGATCTAGCTAAATGACTATAGATTCCTATTTTTTTACCTTATTTTATGGTTTCTAACCGTGGATTAATTTGTTTACTCATAAATGAAGGAAGATTGAATAAAGAAAAATGAATTTTGAAGGAGTTTTCTCTTTAAGACAAGGAGGATTAGTATTGTGTGAGTAGATATTCAGTTTATCTTCACTTTTTCATTTTTCATAGATGTTTGATTTCTATCTCATGATTCAAGGTGTTGTGGTTCTAATCTCTTTGAAAATTGGTTGTGTGAGTTGGATAGGTTGTTTATGTACACTTTCCATCTTTATAATCTTAGATTTGATGTTTGTGGGTTATATTTTAGTAGATTCATCTCTATTTTTTTTTAAATGTTGATTTCTTAGAAATGGATGATGTTTCCTTAATATAAGCATGTTGGCTAGTATTTTTCTTGTGGTTTCCATGATGTTTTCGGGTTATAAAGTTGTGTTATTGTGAATGGAGCTCTGTAGGATGGATGGAATGGCCTCTACTCTGTGTGATGAAGTTTGGGAACTTGATTTACTTGTGATGTAGGGGATGAAAGGTTTCTTATAGTGAATATTGGGATTTCCCTTTGATTTTCTTCGAATCCCTTAATTCTTACAGTCTACATGTTTGATAAAATGTCTTTCATAGATTTTCAATGTTATTCATATATTTCTTGGATGTCTTTTTATTCCTTGCATGAGCCTAATGTCTCTTATGATAAATTCTTTCAAATATATGTTGATTTATGACAATTTGTGACACTCTATGGACTTATATGTTCGTTCCTTAATTCTTGCACTCTATATGTTTGATAAAATGTCTCTTATAGATTTTACATATTACTTACATGTTTCTTGGATGTCTTTGGATTCCTTGCATGAGCTTATTGTACTATTTAATGAATTCCATCATATATACATATTGGCCTATATCATTATTTATGTGTTAATACATTAGGCTTTGCATCATTTGGGAGCTCTTAGTGGCATGAGTAGGTTGTATTTAGTATGATTTACTTTGATGTTTCCAAAGGGCTTTTCACTTAGATATTTTCATAAGTTTTGGAAAAATGTGGGCTATTCGATCATATCATTTGTAGCATCCAACATGAAATGGTTTCACCAGCATAAACATCAGATATGTCTTGGGGTTGGTATAAGCATATATAATTCCATGTTATTGTCAAGATCCTATGTGTAATTTTTCTCTTCGATTTTTGGGACTATTTATGGGTTAGTACATATGAATATCTTTTACATATTTATGTAGGAGTTGTTTTACTGCTACATAAGTATGATTTTGGTATTGGTTTTGGAAATAGGGATTTGGAATGATACACCCCTAAATGGGATGGTGCATGAGTAATGACTGCCATTAGCTAGGTGAAGTGGCTATGCACTTTCTCAATGACCATCATTTAGCTAACGGACACTAGTTGTACAGTGATGATTGCTATTTGGCGAAAGGACATTATTTGTCTAGAGATGACAATCCTTAGGCGAAGGGGCTATACATTTGCCCAATGATGACCGCCAATTGGCGAAAGGACACTAATTGTCTAATAAGGACTGCCCTTAGGCGAATGGACTATATAACTTGTCTAGTGATTCCAAGTACCCAATCACCGAGTCATATTAGTAAGTGAAAATAGCGCTAGTGGCCCAACTCTCGATTTGGTTTTATTGAAACCCCATTTGGGTTACTTGGTTTGGGCTTTTATTTGAACTTATCAGAACCTTGGTTGGTTTGTTGGTACTTGAACATGGTTGGTATTTAGATTATCATGAATTTCGGTTTGTGATATGTAGTATATCTTCTTACTTTACATGCGTTTATTTATCTACGTAGCATATGGTAATTGGGTGATGGCATATGACATATAGCTTTAGTATATACATGTTTTGGGTTTGTTTTGGCTTGGATTATCACTTAGTTTCTTAGAGAATAAACATACTTGATTCTAGTAGAGGTACATGCATATTATTATTGTTGCATGTGCTTATGTACTCTATTTCCTTCATCTACTTTAGATTATGATATCTACTATTATATCATTTTGCTTTCCTTTAGTATTGTATAAACTGTATACCCTCTCGTTAAGCTTGTCAAGCTTACCTCAATTGGCACCACTCGCAGATGTGTAGGTGCATGTACATGTTGGATTGCGCCTTAAGAAGAGGAAGAGATGAGGAAGAGACTTTCAAGGCCAATGATGATACATTTCATTTTAGTTTTAGTTTACTTTATCAATGATGTAGTACTTTGTTTATTTGAGATGAGCCCCTTCATGGACAAGTATTGTATATACTTTATGGGCAGGTGTAAGCGCATTTTATTTTGAATGGTTATGAGATACGTTTGGATAGTCATGATGGTATTATTAAGTTTGTTGCACTTATTTGGATTATGTCATCATTATCCGATTCCATAGCAATGTGTTTATGTTATGTGGATTTAAATGGATGTTAAAGGATAAGAAAACAAATTTAAGTGGAAAATGATATATGATTAAGTAAGAGGGTTAGTGACTCACTTCGAGGTCGTTTGTCTCTCAACTATGAGAAATGGATTTGCGGTAGGTCATTCTCATGTCACAGATCCAAACTTGGCACACATCATGACCATAGATTTGGGTTGTGACACCGTGGTATCAGAGCCAGGTTTATAGATTCTATAGATAATCTGAGCTATTTTGGAGTTAAGGATTAAGTTTTTGGATAAGTTAGCAGAAATATTTGAGGATTGATTGAATGATTATTCATGTTTGATGTTTAAGATTTGAGGATTTTAATTATCTTAGAATTGAGTTGAGGATTAGCAAATATTAGTGCTGAGACTTTTGTTTACCTTATTTTTAGGAGATTGAGATGTCATCGTAAAGGTGAACTTGAATTATCTTCTACTACTCTGTAGCCGAATGGTGATGTCCTGGCTAGAATGTTAGACTTTAATTTGATCTTCTCTACACCGCTAGGGAAGACCATGTTAGCAGAGTTAGTTAGTAGGTCTTGCATATTCAAGATTTGAGGTAAAGAGTTGTTCGTGGATTTGATTCTGTGGACAAACAGAAAGTAACAACAGGGAAGGATTTTGATAAATGTCTTCAAACTTTGTCAAGATTATAAATGTCAAACCTTGGGTTTCCTTACGACAACGGTGATCCCATTGCATTTGGGTTTGCCTTACAACAACGACATTCCCAAAATTCGAGTGTGCCTTACGGCAACGACACTCTCAACATCCGGGTTCACCTTATGGCAACGGTGATCCTATTACATCTGGGTTTGCCTTAAGGCAACGACATTTCTAACATTTGAGTTTGGCTTATGGTAATGGCATTCCCAACATTCGAGTGTGACTTAGGGAAATGGTATCCTCATTGCATTGGGGTTTGCTTTATGACAACGGCATTCCCAACATCTGAGTGTGCCTTACGGCAATGACACTCTCAACATCAAATTCATTAAATTCAATCTTTTGTTAACAAAAAATAGTATTTAGTTAATTCATCTAGGGACTAACAAAATCAAATCAAATTAAGAGTGTATTCATTATGATTAGAAAAAGAGAAGAAAATATGCAAAAATAAAAAAATGTCATTTCATGAGCATCTTTACTTGCCTGGTGGGGAATGCTAGAATAAAGAGGTCATTTGACCAGCCCCTATCACGGTTTCATTGTATTTTACCGCTTCATAACATTCACCTCATTTACATACTTCCAAGCATTAAATCTAAACAAAAATCGAAAAAATAACCTATATATTTTTTTCTTCTTACATTTTATTTTTTATTTTTTTTCTTTAGTCTTTTTATTAGATTTTCAAATGTTTTTGCTTGTTTAATATATTTTAAGATTTTTTATAGTTTTTTTTTTTTTGTATTTTGTTTTATCAAGGCATCTATGCCCCACATGGTATAAAATTTCCATGTCTTTCAATAGGTGCATAGTGCCAAAGCAACAATGCACATGTGAATTGGAAAAGAAAATATAGATTGCTCTAAAATAAGTTATGAGACTCCAGTTTTCAAAATTCCTCCAAATTATATGTCAAACCATGCAGAAAGAAAGCCCACCAAGACACGATCCATCTGGCTCGGTAGGTTGTCTTTTCGCAATAAATACCAATTAAAAATTGTTTTTCAAAAAATTTGGATGGCTGATAATTTATTTAGAACTAATCAATATTTTCTAACTTGAGCCAAAATTAGTGCTTCCTAGTCTTTGCCACTTGTTGACAAACAACTCATGTCAAAGAGGGGCATCTATTAGCACCTAATTTTGGCTTAGGGTCCAGAGGTTTCTTTTGATGGGAAACACTAACTTTCTAGAATTGATTTTAGGCATCCTAGGAAACCAAGGTGGTTAGATAACCTCCATTTTTAGGCCATCCCCATCATTTCCTAATTTGGCACTCTAAACCCTTGATTTTTCCCTAAGAGCTTTGTTGGACATGCTTTCCTCATATTTATATCTTTACTTTCAATCTCATTGTTTTCTTAATGATTGTCTCGAGTTTGGTCACATCTACATTGGCAATTACGATTGTACTTCTTATCAAAGGTGGACCATTAAATCTCATTGTGCAAGGGTCGAACAATCAATTAGGTGTCACGGATGCGTATAGAGCAATCTAAAACCCAAAAATAGAGTGTTTGATCATAAAATTTCATTTTATCATGTTTCGATAAATCTTGACCATTGATTTGAAATCTTTCAAATTTTGATCAAAATAGACTCTAAATGATCAATATGACATCATGGATGTGTCTAGAACATCTTAAATCTTTGAAATAGAGTGTTCGATCATTAAAATCCATTGTTTTAATTTTTGATGAATCTCGACCCTCAATTTAGAATCTTGCAATTTTGAGCAAAGTATTCATTAAAAGGTCAATCAGACATCATCGATGTGTTCGGAATGCCGCAAAACCTTAGGGTAGCAGTCATGATCATCATATTCCAATCCTAGATACTCCATCACATGAGTTTGACTTTCGACCATCCGATCAAGTTCCTTGAGATCTCAAATAAAAAAATCAAATGCTAACATGGTGATCAGAGTGACTGATTTAGCTAAGGTAGCATATCTGATCGAACCCAGCTAATCTGGATCAATGAGATGTCATACGGATACACCAAAGTACGGTGTCCGATAAATCATAGGATCACCACTATTCTTTTTACACGTGGCATCCGTCTTATTATTTTTTATTTTTTTTTTCTACTTGAGTCCTCATTCTCCCTTACTTCCTTCATTGTCCCTTTTTATTTATTCTCTTTAATTGATAAATTCGGTCTAGGTGGCAATACAATGAAATATTCACAAATTTGGAATTAATATGGGATTTCTCATCAAGAAGGATTCTATTTAGCATACTTAAAGAAGGTAGGACAGCTAGACCTTTCCCTCTCTCTCATGGACATCTCACACCACTCTCCCTCCCTTTCCATAATTAATTTTTTTTTGGCATAATTCTTTTACTCCATTCCATGATGGGTCCATATCTAAGAAGATCCACCCATAATATTTGGTAGATCTCGGGACACAGCTAGCGTGTGGATCACTCCCTCATTCTCTCACTCACCACAACTAGAATGTGGATCTCTCCCCTTATATTCGCACTCACAATCCCCTCCTTGGATATTTTCTCTCCCTTTCTCTACACACCCTATAAGAATGAAAAGACAAGAAGGGAAAGGGGACAACAAAAAAAACCCCTAAGCTTTCTTACACTCTTGGATTCTCAAATGTCTCTCTCTCTCATCTTCTTCAACAGCTAACGCCAACCACATTTATCTCTTTGAACCTATTTCTGAATTTTTTAACCAGTCCACTATTCACACTCATCTCAATCCCTTCTCTCTTATTCTCCACAAACTTATTAAGACACGATGCCAATGAAACCACCATCAACATCAAAAAAGGGTGTGTCTTCTCTTTGCTTTATTTTTATATTGATTATATAATCTTTCATAGGGTGTAAATATATAATTTTTGTTTCTTGCGTTTTATCTTCTTACTATTACCATTTTTTAATATTTTTGTGCAATCTGGGTGTTTATTGTTTATGAGATTTTCAGTTGTCTTCTTTACTTAAACCAACAGTCACAGCATTTTCTTCATGGTTCCATTTGCCTATATTTTTATCTTTAGGTTTTATTTTTGTTAAGTTATTATAATTTTTTCTCACTCAATTATTGTTGTGCCTGCATAGAGACTTTTGCAATGCTTGTAAACTTATTGATGAGTGACTTTGATTTGTGAGCTCACATATGCATAGAGTTTCTCCTCTTACCCTTATGAAATATCCTAGTAGGGTACCAAGGTTGGTGGAAATCACCATTTATTCCAATCCATTAGTTTTGAGGATTGATAGCCCCCCACACGATAGGTCATCTGATACATCAAAATTAAATCAATCGTATAGTGTGTAAATTACATTAATAGTTAATGGGGTTGTCTTAATGTTTCACTTGGTTTCTATTGGTGTTTATTGGTAAAAGATGTGTGGCTTACAGGATTCACGATCTAGATATAATCTTATTGATATATGGATGCCGAAGCCATGATGTTCTTTATCATTGATGTGTTTAAACCAAGTAACTGGATCAGATCTGATTTGTTGACCTTTTGATTTTTATTCTTTCGTCTTGCTTGTCGGTGTGGAGTGTTGGACATCTAGATAGCACGTTCCAAAAGTCGGGATTTAGTTTTAGCAGCAAATCGGTTTTCCAATCTTACACATGGATGCCATAAATCATATTTTAGGCATGTTGATGGGTCTGAGACCTCAATCATGGTCAGTTTGGTATCTTGGGTTGTGATCCCATTGCTTTGGTATACTTATGAATCTTTTTGCAATGCATCCATTTCTCATAGATCGGGAGTTGTTATATTGTAACACTTGACAATGTTCCATCTAAGGCTAGACCAGAATTGGGTTGATTCGGTTAACTAAGAAGGGTTCAAGATCGATCCAATTTAACTTGATCTAGTGTGTCTTGTTTGGTAAACTTTAAACTATCTTAAGGTTCCAAAACACATGGCGGGTGATGTGGGCTGTTAGATTAATTCCCATTAATTATAAGCTAGCTCAAGACATGAAATTAGAACGTGTATGATTTTTACCTATCCACATGTTGTGCACTGGATTAATGGCTAACTGATATGTTTCATTCAAAATGGAGATATTCAATTTGTCGTTTATGTACATATTCTTGTTAGCCTACATCTTAGGATATTATGTTTCCTGATTAATTATTGAAGTATTATGGTTTTGTGGGATACTAAGATACGTGCTTCTAACTCCAATTCATTTTTTAATTATTTTTTTAGAATAACATGTAGGTAGAATATTTGATGATTAAATAAAATAAAAGCTCATTTTATAAATAAAATCACATACATACACTAGTTAGTAGGGTAACTCATTTGCACAAGCATGACATGGTTTTCAAAATTAGATATACTAACACACTCACCATAAGTAGAAATTAGACCCTAGAGTTGAACCGGTTGAAGTAGGTAACCGCACATGCGGCTGGACTAGGATGCCTAACACCTTCCTGGTTCATAATCGAACCACTAGCCCAGAACCTTCTAAGTTGACTAGTTTGAAGTGGAGTTCGACATTTTAAAATTGAATTTCAAAAATAAAAAATATATATTTTATTTTTTAAAGTAAATGTTCAATCACATTAAAAATGGTTGGTGGTGACTCATTGTCATTATGGGTTAGGCCCATGATGAATGGATCCCTTTTTTAAGAAGCCCACCCTTTGTGCGAAATCTGAGGCCCACAATAATATATTCCTGGATTCGATAATAGTATTAACATTTATATTAGAAATATTTGATTTATGAACAAGAAATCGATATGTACTACTATTATGAGCATAATCAATAAATATGCACTCAACTATTATAGGTCTTATTTTAGTGTTTTTAGGGATAAGGATCACCACCTTTGCTAAGTACCCCAAACTTTTAAGAATTTATAGGAAGGTATTCGACGTTTTCATAATTTATAAAGTGTCTTATAAATTTTCTTGTGAGGAATTTTGTTGAAAATATAATTTGTGGTAAGCACTTGCTCTCCCCCACAAATTCAGAGATAAACCAGAACATAACATTCATAATTTGCTTTAAGATTATATTTTTCCATTCAGCAATTCCGTTTTACTTAGGTGAATAAGGTGTAGTAGTCTAATGAATAATACCATGTTGTGAATAGAACTCACCAAGTGGTGATTTATATTCACCACCTCTATCACTTCTTAGAACTTTAATCTTTTTATTCAGTTGATTCTCAATCTCATTTTTATAATGCACAAACATTTCTAAGATTTCATCCTTATTCTTGAGCAAATACACATAATAACATCTTGTGCAATCATCTATGAAAGTTATGAAGTACTTTTTACCATCTCTAATTTGTACGAATTTCAAATCACATAAATCACTATGAATTAATTTTAGAGGTTCAGTACTTTTTACAATAGAATTAAAATTTGATCTAGTTAATTTTTACTTCACACATGTTTCACATTTTTTATATGAATCAATATGAAACTTAGCCAAAAGTTCTAAATTAACTAATTTACCCATAGTGTTAAAATTTACATGGCCTAGTCTACCATATCAACATTAGACAATTCAAGCATATAAACATTAGAAGAAATTTTAATAATATTGAGAATTATAGTCATTACATCCATTTTGAAAAGCCCACTACTCATGTACCCCTTCACTACATACATCCCACTCTTGGTGAGTACAAATTTATCCGACTAAAAAACCAACTTAAAACCTTTCTTGCTTAACAATGATCCAGATACAAGATTCTTGTTGATGTCTAGCACATGTAGCATGTCATTGAGAGTAAGTTCTTTTCCCAAAGTTATCTTCAACACCACATTTCCTTGTCCTTCAACCTTGGAAGTCATAGAGTTTTTCATGAAAAGATGTTCTCCGTTATTCATTGATTGATATGATGGGAACATTTTCTTGTCTGAACAAGCATGACAAGTAGCTTCAGTGTCTACCCACCATTCTCTGGTATTCCCTACCAAACTTTCTTTGGACACCACTGTAGAAAGGTTCATCTTAAAAATATCTTCAAAAATTTATTCCACTTCGGTCATGTTGGTGTGAGCGGCCTTCTTGTTAAAGTTCCCTTGATCATTGCGTTTACGACAATTTTTACATGATACCCTGGTTTATCACACATATAACATCTACCCTTAAACTTTTTAAAGTTACAACTTTTAAAACCTTGGGAGGGGTTTTGGCTAAAACGCTTCCTCTTCTTATTGGTTTTCTGCACTTGTTCTACTATGTTTACCTTGGATTCAATGGATTGATTTTGTAGTTTTCTTTTAGAAATACAATTGTCTTCTTTAATCCTTAATCTCATGATTAAGTCTTTAAGTTGCATCTCCTTACACTTGTGCTTTAAGTAATTTTTGAATTCTTTCCATGATGGTAATAATTTTTCAATTATCGTAACCACCTAAAAGGAATCACTTAAAGACATTCCTTCAACATGAATATTATGTAGGATTAGTTGAAGGTCTTGCACTTAAACTATAACAGTCTTTGAGTCCACCATCTTGTAGTTAAGAAATATGCCCACAATGAACTTCTTCATTCTAACATCTTTTGCTTTATACTTATTGTCCAAGGAGTCTCATAACTCCTTTGCAGTCTTAATTGGACTATACACATTGTACAATGTGTTATCTAATAAATTTAGAATGTAGTTTTTGCACAAAAAATTCGCATGTTTTCCACGTGTCCACAACAACAATTACTTGTTTGTTAGTCTCATTTTGTTTGAGAACATGAGTGTCTTTATAGAGAAACTTTTCCAGATTCAATGTTGTGAGATAAAACAACATTTTCTGTTGTCATCTCTTAAATTCAGTACCGTTGAATTTTTCTGGTTTTTCTCCATGGTTACTAGGAATGGGAGTAACGACTGGCATCATAGTAGGGGTATAACTATACTTTTATTTTTGTTATGTTAGTAGAAACAAAAATTTAACTACTTTAATATGAAAGAAAACAAAAAAAAAAAAAAAATCATTCAAGAAAGCACAAGGAATATAGAAAACATAAATCAGTCTTAAGATTATTGTTTCTATATTCAAGGACATGTGCATGATTTTGTAAACAAATAGTATTTATTTTGAAATTCTAAGTATGTGATCCTAGAGGGGGTTGTGGGCCTTGGATTTTTCATGACGGATGAACTTCTTAGAAAATGGGTTCACTCATCATAGGCTTAACCCACGATGATAAGGAGTTGCCACCAGTCCTTTTGAAGATGTGACTGAACATCTATTTTTTAAAAACAAAATCATTTTTTTATTTAAAATTTTTATTTTGAAATATTTAACTTTATTTTGGCGGGTCTATATAGAGACTTCTGGGTAAGTGGTTTAGTTATGGATTAGGGAAGGTGTTAGGCACCCTAGTCCACCCGCATATGCAGTTACCTACTTAAATTGGTTTAACTCTAGGATCTATTTTCTATTTACGGTGAGTGCATTAATGTATCTAATTTTGAAAATGTGTCATGCATGTGTAAGTAAGTTACCCTACGAACTATTCTATGTGTGTGACATGAGTATACAAAATAAATTATTTAATGAAGAGTTTATCATGTTATTCTATAGTGAAGGATAAAA
>JAOXJP010273264.1:0-20018 GCA_025762735.1 Platanus orientalis
ATATTCCAGAGGAATCCCCTTGCTCTGTTAACAAATCAAACAAACATATAATAGCATCCTTTTTATATGCGATTTTGATTGCCTGATTAGATCTAATTGTGCACTCTAATCGGTTGGCAGGAGACCATAATATATTTCCCATATAATCATTGGCTTGGAATTGAAAATTGTCAAAAAATTGTTTTTGTTTTGTTTTCCTGAAATTTCAGCAAAGTACTGGATTTATTTAATAATAACAAGCTACAATTACTTGACATTTTGAAATGTTGAATTATCTTCACAGTTTGAAATTGAAACTCCAATTTCTTGAAACTTCGTCCACCTTTGAGACCTATATTGTTATGGAATTTTCTAGTGTTGCTGAGAGCATGAAATAGAGATGCATACATGGGGAGCTTTTTCTTGATTCAACATCATTTGACCTTTGATAACCTCTTTTGAATATGATGGTGTTTCATTTTGGGGCTAAAAATTGAAAAAGAATATGCAAATTGATGATTTTACAAACAAATACACCTGTCTTAAAATCTGGTAAGGATCTTGCCAAACCCCCCAAATCACTTTTCAGTTGATACAAGATGCTGCAGGGGCCTAAACCAAAAAGGCCAGCGCTCTAATCCATCCATTACCATAAATTTCGATGGAATTTGCAAGCATTAATTTTTTTTTTTTTTTTTTTCAATTTTTTGAAACCTTTTTTTTTTTTGGTCTCACTTTGGGTTCCCCAAGTTGCTTTCATTTTACAGAGGTCTAACACTTAGTTGGTCTGTGCCATAGATACTATAAGGTTGTAAGTTCAGCAGAAAACTACTCGGCTATACTATCTAAGCTGCGTGAGGAAGGAATAACTTTTGAACCTGATAATGGATTTGAACTACTTCCAATAACCACCATCGAGGTAAATTACTTGTGCAGTTAGGCTTCTGTGCCACTATGATTATCTTTTATTGCTTATATTATTTTGTTCAATCTTGGCCATGCAGACCCCCATTATTATATACATGTTGTAGCTCCAAGATGTTTAGTTAGTATGTCTTTTTTATTCTTTTCTCCAACCAATCGATTCTGATCGTAAAGGATACTATCTGTTTCACATTTATATTGAAGCCAGTTTGATGTGGACATCATGACCGAGATGATGATTGGGCCATGTTCCCAGCTATTTTATTTATTTTCTTTTATGTTATTGATGTCTCTTGTAAGGGAGGGGGTTGAGGGTAGATTAGTTTTTATTTGATTATATAGGGTATATTTGTTATTTTTTAAAATTGGAGGTTATTTTGGGTAGGTATTTCCTGTATTAGGGATATTTTAGTCTAAACTTGGGATTTTTATGTAAACCTAATAATGTGGGAGTCTATAAACCCCACACGACCAACTATTGAATTATGATATAATAAACAAATTTTGTAGTTCACGTTTTGGGCCTCTTTGATGTTCTTCTTCTTCCTCCACTTTGGTTGCAAGTGAAGTGTAGTAAAACCCTGGAATGGGTCTATGGAAAACCCTAATTTAACGGTGGTAGTAGAGACTATTCCCTCCCCTTGGGTTAAAGGTTTCTATTTATTATTCTTCTTATTATTTTTATTTTTATTATTATTTTATTAATTCTAATTTTCTACAGGTTTTGAATTGTTGAAAACTGACCTAGCCGTAGAGAATTCATCACCTCTCTTCCATTTTTGTTGTTCTGAGCAAATCAACAACTCTAAGAGCATTCCAAGGGTTGGACGACACCTTATGTAGCAAGCTACAGAGATACTCTTCAGTTTTAAAAGTGACACATCAGGTTTACTCTACAACAAGCGTGAAATAGGGTGTCTAATACATTCCGGGTGACTGAGTATCAACTGCCAACCCCCAGGACTTTGCTCGATTGGATTTCTCTAGGGTATAATAAACCCTTAGATGACCCATCTTGCAGCAGTCAACCTCTGGAAGTGTCGCTGAAATTGAGATCCCAGGCTGGTGCATTAGAGGCAGGCAGAACTCCTATTATGTTGGACAGCTTTTAGAAGAATGAACTCCATACCATAATCCATAAAGTTTTTGAAGATCTAACACTTCTAGAGGTTCATAAACATCTGTACGATCCTATTGGAGTTGTAATACTGGTTGCAACTGCAATTTAGAGAGAGTTCTATCAGATTCTTCCTATACCAGGCATGAAACAGGGCTAGAAAGTCGTCCTGGGAAGTTGAATCCCATCTCCATACAGCAAGTTTTTTTTTGGGTTTGACTTTGCCAGGGAGCAGTACATCCCTGGGCGATCCAGCTACAAGCATTCAGCCTTCCAAGGTTTCCTCAATTGACAACCCCAGTTTGGGTTTAGTTGGAGCCGGCGGTAGAGGTGGAATGGAGCAGATTTTTATTTAAATCCATCTATGTCTCCAGATTTCTGAGGTTTAGTTTAAGAATTCACTTATATTATTCTTTCACAGACCTAAGGAGGTGATTCCCTACAAAATCAGGTACCATTGGTCTAGTTTGGCTCTTCTCTTTGAATTCCTATGTGAGTAGGACTTCACGGTTGTAATGGTATCAGGCCTTGCACTGAGGGACAATTTTCTGAGTATAATTTCCATGTTCTATCCTGTTTTCTTTAACTTCAGTCCTTGTTTTACTTGACTTTAATTTTCCCTTAGAAAATCCCTAGCCACTTATTTTAATTACCCCTTGTTTTGATCATTTGTCTGCACAGTTTTATAGCCCCAGATTTTTGGAAAGCTAGTATGCCTTTCTTATTTCTTTAAATTAGTTGGACCTATTTAACTCATTGATTAGGTTTTTCTATTGTTTAGACACTTTGTTACCTTAGTTCTCCTCATTCATGTTGAATCTAAGTTAATATCCGCTTGAATTAGCATGGGAGTTGAGCAAGTAGGAATCTTGTTTATTTTTCTTTATTACTTTATCAATTTTATTCCTATCTCTTGCGCACACACCCACTATCCTACATGCGTGCTGCATCACAGTCTCTTTTTCAATAACCTATGTAATGTAACGTCTAAAACACATCTATCGAACACACACAATTTCTTTAAGCACTTAACACACTACTAAGAGTATCTGAAACACTCTGGCACATCTATTAGGAAAATCTGATACACTCTGATGCAGCTATTAGGAAATACACTCCAATTTATCTTTTGTCTTGTTATTCTGCCTTTAATACATATTCAGTGGTTTTCTACCGTTGACCTTGCTTTCTTTTCAATATATTATATTCTTGGGTCAAAGGGTTTGGAGGGGCATCCATGGGTGTTGGCAAATTAGTAAGCACTATACATTGGATCTATCATTTGTAGATGTCCAAGGAGATAGCTGATTTTTTGCCATGAAATGGTTTACATAGAAATGCTTGATCTGAACGAACTCTCTTTCCTAATTGTGTAGTTTTTTATTTCTTATTACTTATGGTGTCTTGCTTTTTGTTTTCTCTCCATAGTGGCAGTAAGATTGCCGATTCCTTGGCACAAAATGGTTTACATAGAAATATGCTATATTTAGGGACTATCTTCCCTAAATTTATAGCTTTATCCTCTTCATTGAATTCATTGTTTCTTGTGAAAAAAAAAAAAGAATATAAAAAGGAAGAGAGAGAGAGAGAGAGAGAGTTAAAAATTACTAATCTTATTTTCTTTTCATAAGGGACTTATGCATAAGACACTTTTACACATCCACAACTCACTATAATGAGTTATTTTCTAATCATGGTTGAAAGATTCTCATAAAACTTTCTTTAACCTTATTTATGTACTTTTAACTTGAAAGGGTTGCCAGCACATTCAGGCTTTGTATGTTTTGTGTTTCAAGCAATATTAGCATGTTGGTTGGTTTCAGGTAGACGATGAGGCCATGGATTTGAACAAGGAACTCATGTCCAAATTACTCGATCTTGATGATGTTGATGCTGTTTATACAGACCAAAAGTGACCAAACCAGCAGTTATGATAATTTCTGCAAATGAAGTGAGGTTGCGGTGCTGCAGGTTTCCGTTCAGATCATTGGGTTGCAGCATAGGATCAACCTTGATACATTCTCTCCAGAGCATTAGAGGATTATCTATTTTTTTGTCAGTTGAGGAGATTAAATTGAAGGGAGCTTTTCTACTTCTTGTATCACTACACTTTCATAGAAGAGAATAATGTTGACAGACAAATGAATGCTGATTATACCCATTGGTTTTATAAAAGGGTAAATCATCATAATTATCTTAATAATATCAGTTTTTTTGAAGCTCCATTTGCATTTTTTTCATCATTGTTATATGGTTCATATTCATAATAAACCTTGTGATCTATGTCCCACGAGCAGTGAAGTCCCATGTTAAAGGAAAAAATCATTTCTAATACGTCCCAAATCCTCCTAATCTGTCAAAGTTGACCAAACAAGGTTACTTCCTGCAGCTGTAAACAATATGGTAGCCATGAATGAGAAGATAAGATATGCAGTGAAGGAAGTGTACCAAGGGCGTGTTCGGCTTAGGGATGCACATAATAAATTCATATAGCTTTCCTCACTGTCTACACAAACGACTAGGGTTGTTATGCTTGTTTTCACACCTTATTTTTATGGGTAGAGCTGCAAATAGACCGGATACAGATAGGATATAAGCATGTCAGTATCCAAATCTGCTTAGAGAAACCGGATATTGGATCAGATTCGAATATTTGGTTACATGATGAGCAAATAAAAAAACATACTTTATTGGGATATTCACTTAATATCTGTCCCGATTTCCAAAATCCATCAAGTGAAATCCCACAAAAAAACTATAGCCCGACAAAAAATTCATGAAAGGTAAGGCTTTTATAATGTATGTATACAGTATACATATACACTTAAACGGATATAGATATTTTCCAGATCATATATATATATATAGATCCATCTGTATTCACTTTAAACGGACTGGATACAAATTGGATAAAAGTGTTTATTGGGATAATCTGCAGCCTTATTTTTATTTATTACTCGGATAACCCTGAAACAAAGCTCACATGTTAAGAGAGAGAGAGAGAGAAGAGAGACTAACCTCGAATAGATACCAAGAGAGTCCGAGAGAATGAGTGACATTCCTTCGTATGAAATTTTAAGAGTTGGATTGGTTGCAATCCCAGTGCAATACCAAATTTTTGTTCATCTTAGCCTCCAACTATATACCATATACGTAAGAGGTGTGGCACCAACAAAGATGTCTTATCAACGTTCTTCCAATCTTCCTTAGTGGCTCACTGTTGGCATCTTATATATTCCTCTTATTCAATGCTGAGTATCCTCTTCGTACGAAGAAATAAGGTGTGTGACTGATGGGAGTTTGTCATACGAGGATAGCATCATGCTAGTCTCTATCTGATTGACATTGTACATCTCATCTCCTACAACTTACACTCGCCTTGGGCATATTTAATCTTTCATGAGTTAGAACTTCGAACAATCCTCACAAAGTTTCCACTAACTGTTTTTCTTACATCACATGACATGTGGATGTGAAGAAAACCAAGTCTCTAACATTTCCTAATTTTGGGTTTCCAAATGCATATCAAAAAGTTAAAATCCATAACATATCTTTATTTACTTCTTGTGACTTGTGAATGAAGAATTACTCTTTTACAACTTTTTAGAGTAAAATTTGTTTGTGAGTATGAATATAGCATTACTTGAGATGGACCACGACCTTTTTTCTTGGGCACCACGACCTTCATCATTCAAAAAGAATATAATTGTTGTTGATGAACTTTCGGTAATCTATTTACCTAGATGGTATCATTGATTGATTTTTCATCTACTGGACCTTTTGATGCATTATTATCACACCATAGTGAGGGTGTTTCACTATCTTTAGAGCTTCTAATATATCTGGATGAAGTGTTTTTTAATGATTTTAGAGGAATCAAATGTAGATAAGGAACTATATATTACAGAAATCATGTTAGATATATTACATTTGTTTCGCATCGACCATCAAATGGTTTGTGTTTGATCAGAATATTAATAGTGTGTAAGAGGGTTAATGTAAGTGCGGTGGTATTCCTTATTTAGTATGTTGAGGATATACTAATTAGGAATGATGTAAGGATGTTATCGATGGTTAAGATTTTGTTATCCAACCATTTTGCAATAAAAGATTTGTGTAAAACTTTTTAAAACCTCAGGATCAAATTAGACCATAAAATTAGGATTCCAGGTTTAGTTTAAGCTAGTTAGCATTGACAAATTATTGTCAAGTTTGTAATACATGATTGCAAATTTTCCTTTCTTTCATGAAATTAGTCTCTACGAAGATCAGTGTTTAAAGAAGGAAAAAGTATATATATATATATATAATCGGTAGTCTAATGTATGATACATTGCACTAAGTCAAATATTTGTTTTATAGTTGGTATAGTAAACAAATTTAAAAGTAATCCAAATTTCAAATATTGGACAACTATAAAAGCACACTATTAAGTATTTGAGAATGAGTAATAATATTTTATGGCCTATCGGTAGTCACTTACACTAATTCTAACATCCAATAAGGTAACCAAACGAAGGTGATGCCTAACATCTTCCTTGATTCATAACCAAACCTCCTGACATATAAAACTCATGTAGATTACAATCAAATTTGGAGACATTATTTTAAAATTGATATTTTCAAGATATATGATTTATTTTCAAATTTTGTTGTCTAATCACATCAATAAAAAGGGTTGGTGGTGAATCCTAATCCTTTTGAGATTGCAAAAGGGTAATCCCACAATTTTGATGGTGTGCACTTACAGAGCGGTGATAATTGACTACTAACCGGTTTCTTAAAAATTGTACGGTGGTTGATTTGGCCTGTTGGCCGCTTGTTATGCAAAACACCGAGTTGGTTTTTCCAACAGGAATACTTATTTTTTTCCTCTCTTGCTCTTTCTAATCATCACCTAGAAGATCAACCTTCTTTCTAAAACTCCTAAAGTGATTAATGCTATTTGAAAATTCAAACAATTCCACCTATAGATAAATAAATGATTTTGCTCTCTGATCTTGTTTTTGTTCCTCCTAATTAGACAAATTTCTCTTTGGTACCATACAACTAACAAGAAAATAAATGAAAAACACAAGTTTACGTGGTTGGGTACTATGGCCTAGTTTGAGAAAATTTAAAAGATGACTCTTTATTGATTAATAATCATGATTACAATACCTTTAATCAAAGGTTTAACTAGGCTAGTACAAGATAAAGATGGAAACTAATAGAAGTCAAATCACATCCATTCTTACCTAATATTTTCACAATCAAATCATTTTTACCTAAGCTAATCCTAATCAAATCAAATCTAAACCTTTCTAATTCTAGCATTATTTCCATAAATTTTTATTTTCCTAACACTTATTTTCCTAATATCTTTATTTCCCTAATAGTCCGCATCAAACACATGGTGATTTTGGACAAAAATCTTCATGTGGTTGGACTACCAGCACCCAATCAAATTGATAGAATGTTGTTGTTTGATGCTTGATTGATGATGATGTGAAGTCGCCTGATGGACCAAAAATTAGTTGCACCAAAATCAAATGTATTGGGCCTCTACGGGCTAAAAAAATAAAAAATTATAAATGTCATTATGATCGACCTGAATCATGATGGGCTTTCCTCCTACATCGCATAAGAGGTAACCACAATGTACTTATTTTCTCATGATGTATTTGATCACAATGTAGATGATTTCTTCATGCCTCGCGTGGGAAATGACCATAATACATTGTATTGGTATGGATTTACTGTAGCCATAATGTGCTTTCTTCATGCACCGCATAGGAATTAGCCATAATATGCTAAGTGGCCTATGCTTGACTTCCTTAGCATAAATCTTTTGTTCTTTTATTTTCTTTAAAAAAAAAAAAAAAAAACAATCGGGCCCAATCCTATATGGATCACATTCAACATCAATAAAATTACGAACAAACAACCCATCACCTTTGATCTCTTCCTTTCAAGACTGCATTGGCCACACAATATGACCCTTTTCTCTTGGAGATGGCCAAGATAACTCCATGGGATTCAAGCTTAAAACCTAATTGAGGAATCTTGAGGGTAAAATTGGATCGATATGTTGTGTCAACTAAATAAGCTAAAAGACAAGGGAGAACGATGATGAAACTCTAACAAAAAGATGAATACAAGAATTAGATGAGAGGAGGTTAGGCCCGGTGAGTAGCAATTGCTGCTTACAAGAGAAGAGTGATCACAAAAGCTCTATCAATCGAGGCTCAACTGATTTGATACTATAAGAAAATTTAAAATAAGATGGCTTTTTATTGATTAATAATCGTGATTACAATACCTCTAAAAAAAGTTTTAATATACTAATACAAGATAAAGATGGAAACTAATAGAAACCAAATCACATCCATTTTTACCTAATATTTTCATAATCAAATCATTCTTACCTAAGCTAATCCTAATCAAATCAAATCAATCTTGTTAATTCTACCATTAGTTTCATAGATCTTTATTCCCCTAATACTTATTTTCATAATATCTTTATTTCGCTAATATAGTCCTTGATGGTTCAATGTTTTTCATAAAAAAAGAAAACAAGATGTACAAGATAACTTGCTCAAGCTCTTATTCACAACCTAAGCTCTTGAATCCATGTATGCCCATCTCCCTTATTCTTAATCCCAAAAAGACCATTAGCAATCGATTATGACAATTCTTTATATAGAGTTCTTCCATAGCTAATTTCCTCTCCTACATGTAATAAGCGATTATTTCAGAATAGAAATTCAAATATCAACTATTAGATCAAAATAGATTCCTACCGATGCAAACATGACATATATCTAATACAAATAAGTGATAAGGTTCTCAACAAGAAAAAAAAATACTGATTTGGGACCTAGTACATTGGAACCGATAGCAGGGATAACATTAAATGAATCTTTTGTCAAGTTTTGGACAATGCCTTTGGACCTTTGGATTTACTGAAAACAAAATTGTCAAGGAGTAAAGAGATCAACAAGTTGATTATTGGATGAGACAAAACGAGTGATTAGAGCACTGAGTACCACTTTTTCCCGAACATAATGGTAATCAATCTCAACATACTTTGTACGGGCATGAAAAATCGGGTTGATAGTCATATAGAGAGCACTTAGAATATCACAACAGAGTTTTAGCAGGTGATGAAGATGAACACTAAGGTCACGTAAAATATATGATAACCAGGTAATTTTCGCAGTTGTAGAGGCCATAGACCAATAATCAGCCTTTGCATTGGATCGTGCGATAGTAGGCTGTTTCTTGGCACTCCAAGATACACATGTATTCCCAAAGAAGGTACAAAAGCTGATGGTGGAGTGGTGGGTAAGTTGACAACTAGTCTAGTTGGGGTTAACATATGCAATCAAATTTGACAAGTTGGATTTTTGAATTTGAAGACCATGAGATAAAGTCCCACTGACATAACGAAAAATCTGTTTGACTTCCATAAAGTTATCAAGAGTGGGTTGCTCCATAAATTGGTTAACATGATTAACACTAAAGGAAATATCTGGGCGGGTCATGGTTAAATATTGAAGCCTACCAATAAGGCTATGCTAGTGAGTCTTATTCTCATAGAAACGAGGTTCAACAACAAGAAACTTCTTTTGGGCCATCGGAGTGGAGATGCCTTTGTAGTTGTTCATGTTGGCGCAAGTAAGAAGATTAAAAGCATATTTACCTTGAGAGATATGAAGACCATCATGGAACTTTGTAACTTCAAGATTAAGGAAATAATGAATGAAACCCAAATTTCTCACGGAAAATTCCTTCCCAAGTTACATAATAAACCATTCAAGAAATGCTTAATTGTTTCCCATTACAATCATATCGTCAACATAGAGGAGACTCAAGATTCCATTCAAATTGTGATAAACAAACATTGAAGAATTGACAGTAGTACAAAAGAAACCAAATGTGAGCAACAATCCACTAAACTAATCAAACCAAACACATGGGGCTTGGCGTTAACCATAAAGAGCCTTGTTTAAGAGACACACATGATTGGACTTGGTGGGATTGACAAAGCCTGGTGGTTGTTTCATGAAAGAGGGTTTGGAGAGATAGCCATGAAGGCATTTTTATGGCTAATTGTTGAATATCCCAATTATGCATGTTTGTAAGAGTGAGTACAAGGTGAATGCATCATAACTTTATAACTAGGGAGAAAGTCTCTTCAAAATCTAGGACTTGAATTTGGTGGAAACCCTTTGCAATGAGATGAGCTTTAAGTTTTTAAAGACTATCATTAGCCTTCATTTTAGTCTTGTAGACACATCTACAACCCATAACATTCATGTTAGGTGTGTGTGGTATAAGATCCCATGCGCAATTATGATGAAGGGCATGGAGTTCCTCCTGTATAGCACTAGTCTAGCCGAGATGAGTAATTGCCGATTTAATAGATTTTGGTTCTTGAGGAAGTGTTGCAAGGCCAAAGGCAGTATAGCAGGGATTTGGTTTAGTGATGCCATATTTAGAACGTGTTACCATCACATGTTTAGAGATAGATGGGTTGGCTATAGAGATTGCAAAATCTGTAAAGAAAGCTAGGGGGACACCATCGTGATGAGGAAGAAGTGCATCATCCACATGAGCTGTACATGACTCTGTATCATCCAAGTGAGGAAGTTCAAGTACACTAGTGGGTGGAGATTGAGGTGCATCATCCAAGTGAGTCATCTGAGTGTCATCCAAGTGAGCATGTTTAGATACACATGCAAGTGGAGGTTGAGGTGGATCATCCAAGTGGACTGTACACGGCTGTGAAGTTGAATTAACTAAAACATCTAATGGGGTTGTACCTGATTGAGAACTATTGATAGCACATGGAAGATCAACCAATGACTCATCAGGAGAATCATTCATATTTGCAACAGAGGGAAGTGAGTCTTGTGGCCCACTAAGGGAGTAGGAGGGAGGTATGTCCATGATAACATTAATCCATTATCTAAAGTAGAAACTTTATTAGTGTCTTGAAAAGGATTATACAAAGTTGCAAGGTTAGCAAATGGAAAGGTAAGCTCATCAAAGACTATGTGCCGTGAAATATAGATACGACTTGAAGGCGGATAGAAGCAACGGTAGCCTTTGTGACGGGTACTATAGCCCATGAAGATACAAGAAAGTGATTTGGGCCCAAATTTATCATGAGCATAGTCTAGCTGATATGGTAAGAATTTACTCCCAAAAACTTGAAATGATTCAAAATCCAACATCTTTCCTGTAAGTTTTTGAAAGGAAGATTCCATATTCAACACCGTAGAGGGCAACTGATTTATTAGAAAAATGACTATGGAAAATGCTTCAACCCAATATTTTCATGGAACACAAGCATATGACATCATAGTTAGCTCTAATTCAGTAATGTTTTGATGTTTCTTTTCTGTAATCCTATTCTGTTTGGGAGTATGAGGGCATGAGACATGATGAATAATTCCCAAATGTTCTAAGTAATTTAGGAATCATCCATCTTGGAATTCACCTCCACCATTAGATTGAAATATTCGGATTTTAACATTGAATTGCCATGCATTCAACTGATGCTTGAAATAGTAAGAATCATTGAAAAAAATATTATTATTTTTCTTTAAAGGATAAAACTAAGTAAAATAAGTGAACTCATCAATAAAGATAACATAGTAGCGATAACCATATTTTAACAAAGTAGGTGCAGCATCCCATAAATCCGAATGAATAATACTTAATGGTTCAGTATAAATATCGAGAAGATGTAAATGGTAAACAATAGGACTTGCCTACTTGAAAATTTTCACACACATTATTGTATTTATTCCATACACTAACTTTAATATGAACTACATTATATAAAAACAAAATGAACTACATTGGATTGTGGGTGCCCCAATTGCCAATGCCAAACCTCTTTGGACAAAGACTGATTTCTATTTGAAAAGAATGCTTACAGCTTTGGTGTGTCCAAGGCATAGAGATCTCTCTTTCTAGATCCTTCCATCACTATTCTCCATCTGTCCCTTTCCTTTAGCACAAAACCATTGACAAAAATTTTAAAAACACAAGGATAATCTCTTGTAAATTGATTTACTGACAAAAGATTCTTGGTCATATCAAGAACTAATAAAACATTTTGAATTTTAAAATGGATATTTTTTGTCTCTAAGATAGCACCCCCCGTATGGGTTATCTTAAGAGTATGTCCATTACCAATCATAATTGAATCATTACTTGAATAAACTCGTAAAATCAATTTACCTGAATCATCTGTCATGTCTTGTGAAGCTCTAGTGTCAGGAAACCAATCCGTATCTTGATTGTCCACAATAGTCATAGCTGTGAGTTCCTTAGGAATGTCTTCTAGCATGTAGGTTAGGTCAAACCTATGCCAACATGTGAATGCAACATGGCCACCCTTGCCATAGATTTGGAAAGACAGGGAATTATTAGCCGAACCTTGCCTAAAATTATGATTTTTGGGACCTTGTCCGCAACCAGTAAAGAGATTAGAAGATTGACTATTTATGCCATATTGTGTAAAACCACATCCCTTTTAAGTGAATCTACTAATCCCTTGTTGACATCTTTTAGAGAATTGTTTGCCTCTAATGTTGCGTTGGCAAACAGGCTACATATTAAGCCATGTTCTCAAGCTCATGGATGGTACTCCAAGTTTTATGAGTGTACAAAAGAGGAATAACATCCTTGTATGAAGGAGTGGGTGGCTTAAGCATAGTGGTGACAAAGGATTTATACTCATGGCCTAGCCCATTAAGGAGCCAAAAGACTTTTTTATGATCATCGACTAGCTTTCCAATTGCAGCCCAATCATCATAAATTGTTTTAAATTCTCTTGTGTAAGTAGAGATAGATGGCATACCATTTCAAATTGATTGCAACTTTTGTTCTAAATTAAACTCTTGCTCAGTTAACCCTTGAGCAAAAGCATCATTTAATGTTGTCCATAAATCCTTTGTTGTGCTGATACCAACAACGATATCAAGGGTATTTTCACTGAGGGTACCTGTGATCCAACCACGAAGTAGCTGATCTAAGCACCTCCAGGACACAAAATCTGGGTTAATGATCTCCTTTTGACTGTTGGTATTACTACCAATCGAGGGAGTGATCTGTTTGGGTGGTGCTATGATTTCACCATTGATGAAGTCCATCATATCTTGACTTTCTATGAGGCCAAGAATTTGACTCATCCAAAGAGTATAGTTATCTTGAGTGAGTATGATAGAGATGAAATTATAGACTTTGAGAGTTAATGGATATGGATACTTCATTGAAGAGGATGAAGTCATGATATATGCTCACAAATAAACAAGGAATAGATCTGATTTAAGAGGATCAATCACATGGCTAAATTCGTGTGCTACTCCGATACCATAAGAACAAAACAAGAACTGGGTGTTTCCTTCCCACAATGCATGGAGAGCATCAACATATATTGAATATTTAAAGTGAAGTGTTGGTTTATAAGGAGATAAAACAGGGATGTTACAACAGACTTCTAAAATTCAAATAAGTCGCCAATATGTTGATTAGTTGGGTGAGTAAACTTGATCAGTTAAGCTATGAATCAACCAAAGAGGGGTTGTAGGACACTATCTTAAGATGAGAATTCTGTTTGAGCAGAAAATATGTGTCAACCATTTTTATGGAGAGAGATGTTGTGTGTAGCAGTTGTACCGGTCATTATGGAGACATTATGGAGGGAGAGAGAGAGAGAGAGAGAGAGAGAGAGAGAGAGAGAGAGAGGAAAACTTTCAGTATTGCATGTAGCTTTACACATGACATGCACGAAGGCTTTGGACTCAAGGTGCCACTGAAACATGTATAATGGTGTGGGCTTTACCCTCAGTACACTTTGAGCACAAAACCTTAATGGCATCCCAGTCTCAATGACATAGTGCTCTGTCACTGGGAACAAGTGAACCCACCTTGGGGCGGGGCCACCCCAATAACTTACCCTTCCAATCACTCTCCTCTTGTTTGTCCCAAGCTCCATCCTAACCACCGAGTACCCCAGGTTCATCAAATGAGGTAAAAGCATCGTGAACTAGGATCTGGTCACGATCAGGTGCGCCGAGTGCAACAACCCACTCGGTTTGTTGGTATACTCGAACTTCCCTATTGTCTCCAACATCTTTGGGTTGATCTCAATCCACCCTTTGATTGACTTCGTTAGACAGACAATGTGTCCATCACCGAACCTAACAATGCCTGTGTTTGCATTGTCGGTTAAGGATGCACCTAAGAAAAGTCTAGCAAGCTTGGCTACATAGGAGAGGAAGTTGCTTGGTTTTGGGATCTTGGAGAATTCATGGTAGCACAACTTCTTGTTCTTCATAGCTACCTTGTAGGCCTTTGATTCAATTTGACAGTGGCTAGCTATCAATTGGTTGTTCTCAAAGTGAAGTTGGACAATGTCGGTGTACCTGTCGAAGAGGTGGTAGAAGCTGATGTTATGGATATATTAGGTGATTTCTTCTCTTAATCTTCTTAGATTCATTTGTTTGATGATAGATCTACATTAATATTACAAAATAAGGAGATTTGAGAGAGTGAAGTGAAGAAGATTTGACAAGAGGCTAAGGAATTAAAAAGTTAGTAAGTAAGCTTATTTGACAAGAGGCTAAGGAATTGAACAGTTGGTAAGTGAGCTTGCTTATTATGGTTGATGTGAAGTATTTTCCTCTTGTGATTTTTCAGATTATGTGATGTTATCCTTGGATCCTTTGAGATTATTGAAAACCCTTGTAGTCATAAAACCATGCTAGATCTATGGATTCTTGCTTGCTTAGTAAGTATTTATGCTCTCTATGCTTAGTATAACCCTTTTCTTTTTAAAACTTATGAAAATTCTGTAGAATCATGCTGAATTTGAATCATTAAATCTTGTTTGATCTCTAGATCTACACCTATTTTGTAAAATATTATTATTCTTAAATATTGTGTGATTGATTTCTTTCATTGAATCCTTTAGATCATGTGAAATTTGATTTTACTCATGTTATTTATTTGAAAATCTATGTGAAATTATGAAACCTTCAAGATCTATACTATTAATGATCAAATTAATAGGCAATCTTGTCTTGACCTTTGTTTGGAACACTAGAAGTGATATTATGTTGATCTCTACGCTTAGATCCATTGGAAAACCATTTGAATTTATTAATTTCTGTAAGTTTTTTTTGAACTCATTGATTCTATTTAAGCTTTATGTTCGTTATGTGATCATATGAGCCATGTGGACCATCGAATTCTATTACCTGCTTTGAATCATTGATTTTATGTGAAATCTTAATGAATTATTGTGACTTCGGTCTTATGAACATTGAATTATATACTAACATCGAATCTAAGTGAACCATATATTTTTGAAATGAATGAATCATGTCAATGCTATGCCTATATTCGCTTCATACATTATAGAAATATTCCGATTATTGAAACCATGTGAGTCTTTAAACTAATTGATGTGAACCCTATTGGACTTTAAACCTTTAACCCATTTTGGGCCCCTTTATAGGGCTAAGTGTGACCTTTGACTCTTTGGACCTTATCACCAAGTTAAGCGTGACCTTTGACTCTTTGGGTCTACTCACAAGACTAAGTGTGGGAAAGTACTCAAGACAATACTCTTTGGTTACACAGATATCGACCCTACTTCTAGGGATTATTAGGAGATCTGGACCTTATCCTTAGGGTTACAACAAGGATATTGGCCCTACTCTTGGGGTTTAGCAATGAGATTTGGATCATATTCAGGGAGTTGACCAGAGCATATGAATATTTTATTTTGAACCATTCAAACAATGAACATTAGGCCTTTTGAACATTGAACACTTTTTATCATTGAACTTTGAACACTTCAAATCATTGAACTATGAACACTTTGAATCATTTAGCATCGGATCCTTTAAAACTAACATATGTTATTGAATTCATAGACTTTGATTTTCGTATTGAATTGCTTGTTGGGAAACTGATTCCTATTCGGTATTTATCATTGAACTCTAAATTGCGAAGTTAGAATTCATTATTAGAATTTAGAACTTTGCACTAGACCTTCGACTTTAGTTTGATATCTTATTATTGTTCAGTTTGTACTAGCATGATTATGTTTATTACTTCGACCTCTATTTAGTTCCATATTGACTTTGGACTTGCTAATGCTCAAATTTATACTTCTTGGCTCATATTATCTATAGCCAATTTGATTGCTTACAGGTTGGGACTAACCCAACCATATATATATTTTTTCAGACTGATAATGGTTGCATGTCTTCTATCCTAAAGACTTGCTATGAGGTTTCTAGTTTTTTTTTCATGCATCTATTATTGTTATCAGACATACATTGGACCATTTTCGTTATGGATATTATAGAGGAATTGTATATTTTTCCCTTGGATTATATTTGGATGAAAGGACACCCTTTGATTAGTTGTTTAGATCATTAATACATTGTGCTCTTTGGAGTTTTATAGTAGATTTCTTTTTATTATTTACTATTGATGTGTTTACCTTTTGATGCGACTTCTGTTGCGACTCATTGAATGCTTGTGGACATGTGAATATCATATTGCTTTCGCTATCCCCGAACTCAGAAAAAGAACCTAAGATTATTATTGAATTGTGATCATCAGATTGTAGAGTAACAATCCGAATCCGGGGCACTTAAGGATCCTATATCCGAGTCCAGGTTTAGAGGCGTTATAGTAGTCCCTAATATTCCATAGCCCTGGACCATTCCTTAGGTATGTCCCTTTCTACTTTCACTCAAGTTCGTTAATCAATACAAATATTTAAAGAGGGGATTTTTTTCTTCCACATTTTGATGAGGAGGAGAGGGATATTGAAACATGATCTTTTCCTTCTCTCTTAAAATTTCTTCCATCTTTAGCTTTTCTTTAATGTTACTATTGTCTCCCTAATAATTAATTAAGCACTAGGATGTCATTGAGACAAATGTCACTTTGAGAAGGGAGAAAATGTACTGTCCAGGATTTTGGATGTCCTACCATGTCATACACACAAAGGCTTAAAACTATAAAAACAGTTTTCAAATGAAAATATAGGTACCCATAAAAATAAGGTTTACAAGGTTAAAAGGATGTAGATTTGGTGCATCCCCATAAAGTGTCCCCCCCCCTTTTTTTGCGGGGGGAGGGTGGGGGGTGGGGTGTGTAAATCACTTCTCAACGTGATGTATCGCCCAAGCATGGGGGGGAGACGTTAGGGGCACCTTATTAGGGGATGCATCAAATCTTGAGGGATGTTAAAACCATAAAAAGGGTTCAAATGAACATTTGCTCCCTATTTAAATTGAAAGGATGTTCTATCCAGGATGTATTGTTGGCCCCTTCTTGGGGAGGGGGGGGCAATGCAACTGTGAGGAGTCGAACACAATACATCCTTCCTAATTAAAAAGAGCCCCTAGGATTTGGTGTTCCCCCTTAACATCTCCCTAAAGCCCCCTGCGTGCAAGGACACATGGTGTTGAAAAGTGATTTACACTGCCTCCCCCGAAAAAAAAAAAAAAAGTGAAAATCACTTTTCGATGTCATGTGTCAGAGGGACTTTAGGGCTTTAGGGGGCATACCAAATCCACGCTGTTAAAAGAGGCACCAAATTGAAAAGGAGAATGATTGTTTGTGTTGACATAGACCTCTATAAGCATGCCATTGATTGACACATGATGGGTTTTTGAATTTGGTCTCTTTTTTACACTTATTTTTCATCTGAACACTTTTTTGGATGTATCATTCATCATACACACTACAGACACTTATTCATCACAGAACATTTTCTTCCAATTCAAAATAATGTTAGCCTATGGTAGAGGACAAAATACGACATTTAAAAACCCATTATGTGAGGCATGCGGCGGGATTCAGTACAAAAATTAGTTGAGCACCACCATGTCAAGATGAGTATCACTCAAACAACATATTCGATACAACACCACTAATTTCACTCTATGACAGTAATAGCAACAAAAACAACATTTCAACAGTAGATTCAATACAATAATTAATTAAGCACTATGTGAGAAGAGTATACAAAAATTTCTTGTTCAAACTCTCAACCTAAAAGCACACTTTCCCTCACTTCTCTCAATCCATGAAAAACTCTGATTGCTAATACAGATAGATCTCTAAAGAAAACTCTATTATCTCATGATACAAATTCTTTCTTTCTTGCTTTCTTTCTGTTTTTTTTTTCATTTTTCATTTTTAGTGTTCTTACACATGAAAATCCTTTTTCTTTTTCTCTCTAATCTAGTCTCTCTGGCCCGCAAGTATTCATCCAACTAGAAGAGGTGGGCATATATCTGAAAAAAGTGAAAATCACTTATTTAGATGGTGATTTTCACTTTTTTTTAGGGACATAGTATAGTTAAATGGGGCATGTAGCTAATCTGCCCTCGTCACTATGCACCTTACTCTCATAAATAAAATGTCTATTTTCATACTGATTTCCTTTATAAATAGAAATGCTTGATTACCTTTTATTTCTTTAAAATTTTCTGATCATGAATGAACAAAGCTTGTGGAAAATTAAGTTCTTAGTCTGTGTGTTTGATTGTGCTGCACAAAAAACATATATCACAATAGAAACCATAAAGAAATAATTTATGCCATATACTCTTTGTTGGAAAATGGTTTTGAAACACCCAAATTTTGTGTGCCCAGATTTGAAATATGACTAGGTAGGCATCTTTGAGCCAAAATAAAAATGAGACCCACAAGTTGTTTGAGGCAGGTCCACATGGGTTCATCTTCACCTCAATGAGGAGAACATGTTGTGTAGTTGGATACTCAAAACCGTTAATGGGTGAATGAGAAATTGTCTCAAAAATTGCCTAGTTGATCACTGGTAAAAGTGTGAAATTTGAATAGTCCCATATGGACTAGACCATAAAACTTTGTGTGTTCATATACACTAATGTTGAACATAAGTTTCTGTTGTTTTGTGGATGGGGGAAGACCTATCCAACATGGGTAGAGCTTATATTTAAGCACACACACACGCATGCAGAACCGAACTTTGCCGGGTTGGGTCAATAAGAAAAAAATAAATATTCTTTTTATTAATATTTTTTCTTTTGTTTTCTCCCATATGCCTAGGGGTGTGACTATTTATGCACTTATTATAGTTTTACCCTTATAGGGTTGTGTCCATTCTTACGGTTTTATAGTTTTGCCCTTGGAAAATGTTTAGACTAAATAAACACACATACAACTATTATATCACACCTATTGACCTATGTTTGTTCAGTACGAACATATAGGTGTCTCTTAAATCATACCCTTTCACACATATTTTTCGTACGGATCTATAGATGGCTACTAAATTGCAACTTTCTACATTCGTGTATGTTCGAACACCAAAGGTTGTATCCCTATGCCTGTTCTGAACAGACATGAACTAGTTTATAAATAAACGTCCCTCCATTTTATTGTCTCAATTCAATTACTCAATTCTGAATTCAAAATTCGTAGTGTTCCTCAGGCATCATAGAGGATGTCCGAATTAGGCATATAGAGAGCATGATAGTGTGTTTGTGTCCTAAGAGAGAGAGTACAACACAAGTTTGATTTGCCAGACACACAGATTGTAGTGCTTCTTCTGTGTGTATAGATCATTATATCCTAAGAGGCAGATGTCTGTGATGATAGTAAGCACTAATGCAAGGGGAAAAATCTATCTTAAGGACATAGTGTCAAACACTAGCCTTGATCAATTTTGGGTATTATTTATTGTCAATTCATCTAGTCAAGTAAGTTGTTCTTTTCATATCATTTTTAGTATTTTATTTATATGAAATAAATAATACTTGTTCATAGAATATAGATACAACAATCTTAATACAGATTTCTATTTTTTCTATATTCTATATTTCATGTGTTTTGTGAATGTTTTTCTGTTTTATTTCATATAAATCGGCCTAGTGTTGGTGATAGCGTAAAATCATGGAGAGACTAAAGACACTAAAAGATGGAG
>JAOXJP010273292.1:0-20016 GCA_025762735.1 Platanus orientalis
GGGTTGGATTGAATGAGCGATGGTGGCACGACGTCTCTACCATGACTGATGCGTGATGCCGTGATCAAAAAAAGAGACGGGGCATTTTGGGATTTAAAATTTGTGATTTTCAAGCCCAATTTTTTCTGTCCTTTTGTGCCAAGTGTCATCTCCAACTCATAGCTGGATAAAACCGGTGTGCACCTAAAAAGGAGCAAATTATTTGCCTTAGGATAAACAACCTTAGGGACCCAACATGTCACCCATCACCAAATATATTTTAAGACTGTTGAATAGCAAGGGTTGTGAGAGAGAGAGAGAGAGAGAGAGAAAGAGAGAGAGAGAGATGACAAAAGGTAACACTTATTTTATTAAACCACAACAATTTATTACATAACAATTATTTAACGGGAAATACGTGAATACAAAAGGCATATCTAATAATAAAACCCATTATTAAGTATCATCCACTTCACGATCAATCAAGAAGATTACCCTCCCAAGTCCTAGCTAGTCCTAACCAATCTGAGGCACCATCTTCACAATGCCATACTTATCAACCCAAACCCGGACCCTGTCGCAACGGAAGTCCATTGTAACAGCCATTCCTTCCTTTACGATGGTAACACTGACTTTTGGATTCTCTCTCGCTATAATTGCTGCTGCAATCTCTCCGTTTATACCCAGCAGCTCTGGCCACGAACTCTTACCAGTATCTGCCATTAACAAACACAGACAAAAGCACTAGTTAAAATGAATAATCTTAAGCATAATGCAATGTAGAATTTCTGAAGAAAACTGTCTTTACCATTGCAAGCCGAGTCCATCTGTTCCTCTTATTATCTTCTACTGATGTAAGAGTTCGTGGGACGAGATGTGTATTTATAGAGAGCGAGCGAGCGAGAGAGAGAGATGGTCTGTGAGAACGCAGGTTTGGATCTTGTTGACCAGCCGGCTGTTATCTTTGAAATGAGGTTCTGACTTTGGCTTAAATTCACTTCTTTAATGAAGGATGGTTTGTCTGGTTGGCTATGTCAAAGCTTATCAATATAGATGAATACAGGGGCAAGCGAAACTTATCGGTTTAGGCCGTGCGAGGTTTATTTCTTTTTTTTTAGGGAAAGGAAAGAATAGAAAGTTAATAGAATAACTCGATAACTTAGCTTAAACTAAATGAATTGCTGACACGAGTGTTAACTAATCGGTTCAATCACCCCAATCCACATGATCCAAGTAATGCATGACCAAATCAGAATCTCTCTCTCTCTCTCTAAAGAGAACAGAACACGCGGCGCAGATTTGGTGCATCCCCTAAAGTCCCCCCATGTAGGGACACATTACATCATAAAGTGATTTACACTTTTTTTTTTTGGGAAGGTGGGGTGTAAATCACTTTTTGGCAATAGATAGATAAAACTATTATTTTGTTTCCATTACATGTACGAAGAACATAAGCTCCAATTATGCATGGAGCACACCCAAACTCAACTCTTAACCAATTAAAGGAATGCCTTGTTAAGAGGCCATTGGCATCGACCGAGACGCGAACCCCAGTGCGAAGAATATTCGGGACAACAACCGATCCTTCTAACACAATGATAGCAATGAGCAGGGGATTCTCATGTTTATTCATGGCTACTGCCACCTCCCCTTGTACTCCCACTACCTCCGGCCATGATAGGGCCTGACTAAATTTGTCTTATCTCATTTTCTGATGGGCGGCAGGTGCTGCTTGCGGAATCTAACTCTCCTATTAATTTCTTCTCTGCCTTTTTCTGTCTACTTCTTTGTTGAAGCTTACTGCATGTTTTGGCTGAAAACAATGGTGGTTCCAACGTTGACAGCCTCAAAGATATTATGATAAGTTGGTCACCAGGATCTATGTACTCATGGTATCCCACCAATCTTCATCCTTTTTTTCTCTTCTAAGATCATATGAGGAAGACCAGAAAACAAAAGACCCATAGAGGCCAATTTCAGCCCTTAAGAGGATACATTGCAGCTTGTTAGAGACAGGTCCATGGAGACCGCCACTTTTCAGCCCAAAAGATGCAAGATCCATAAAGGTCACATCAGTCCATTAGAGGCAAGATCCACAGAGGTAATTTTAACCTAATAGAAGCCACTTTTCAGGCCAATAGAGGTCTTTCAAGTCAATGACTCTTATTGACCCATGATACGTACACATATTGGATCTCTAGGGACCCAATTCGGAATGCCTACAAAGGCCTCATTGAAGAAAACGAAAATCTTGTTATCTTCTATCTTATGATCACCTCTTGTGGGTCAATGCATCATCAATATCATCAAGTTTGGAGGCAACAATTCTATCAACTTATGGGCAAAATCATTGTGGCATCAACACAAGTGGCATCATGACATGTATTTATAAGTCAAACGGTGAAGATTTCTATTCAAAATTCTCATGTGTTTGAGGGAGAGAGAGTAGTGGGAAATAAAAATAGAGGATTATAGAAATAATGAAATATGATTATTATGAAATAAATACAGTATTTGATTCAATAAGATTAGGCTTTGTTAGATAAGATTGGTTTATATATATCTTTAACTTTGTTTTGGTCTATTTAAACCACTTAAGAATATTCACATTTTGCATTTGGTTTTATTTTTTTATAATACTCATCCTTAACACACTCTGATTCCACCTTCTTCTTCTCTTGTTCCTTGTGCTTCAAGAGTCTTTTTTTTTGATATTATATGTTAATGGTTAGTTTATTAGTCAGTGAATACCGGTTTTGAACCCATGTCTATATGATGAATGCCCACAGACTTTACAAACTTTGCAAACTAGCAGCTACGTGATTTAAGGATTGTTGTGGGAAGATAAGTATTTATAGTGGTATTATAAGAGTCCATGGTTAACACTTGTTGACTAACTAGCCTTTATTTAATAAAATTTGAAACTAGATGTTCCAGCAAATCAAAATTTTGACATTGGATAACAACAATCGTTCTATATTCACAATCACAAACCCTATTCCTAAGAATGCATGGCTTATGCTTTAAAAATCTTCTGAAGAAGAGATTCTGAATTCAAAGTTCATATTCAACTTTGTGACATCTTACTTGCCATATTGTATGAATTACGTAATATTATAATGTGTACCTGAGGTACATTGATTCAATGGTCATATTAGCACGGATTCAAACCATAATGGATAGATATCACTCAACTATCAATCATCGTGTGATACAAATAAATACCTGTGTTTTTTTTAAAGTGTCTTTGTCAGGACATGGTGTGATATCTCTCCATTCCTATGAAGCACAAATACTTCTAAAACCCAGGTGTGTCCGTGTCCGTATCCGACATGTTAGGATCGTTTTACCTTCTTTGTTTCAGAAGAAAACGGGATGTAATAAAATCAACAAGAAAAATGAAAATAGAAATCATGCACAACACAAGATTTACATGGAAAACCCCAGTTTGGGGAAAAAGTATGGAGCTACAGAGAAAACTTTCACTATCTAGAAAACCTCATCAAAGACGATTACAATTTTTGGAATCCTTCCCTCTTTGCATGCAACCGTAGAATGAAACATATAAATACCGCCAAAAACCCTCATACATAGAGGATACGGTTTGGATCCGGTCTAGTACATAAACCATAAAAACGGGTAAAAAAATTTCGTATTCCAGTTTTTTTGGGTTATATCCGGGTCAATTTTGGGTTGAAAATTTTTTATGCTAACTCAAATCAATTTCACACATTACAATCTCCCACTTGAAGTTTAATATATTATTGCATCTCCTATGTTTGTGAACACCATTCTTTCCTTGATGTGATTCCTATCTCTTGTGGCTCAACTGTTTTGTCTTCACACCTAAAGACCAACTAAAGCTTTACATAGCTTTAGTTTCACTATCGTGACTGCCTTAGTGAACATATCAGTAGGATTGTCATCCGTATGAATCTTTTCCAACCTTAACACCTTTTCTTCTAAAAGTGAACGTATGAAGTGATGCCTTTTGCCAATGTGTTTAGTCTTTGCATGGAATGTTGAATTCTTTGCAAGATGAATAACACTTTGATTGTCATTATGTAACTTGTTCTCCTGGTTCTTTCCAAACTCTTCCATCAATTCTGTAACCAAACAATTTCCTTGCTTGCCTTCATGGTAATAATATATTCCGCTTCAGTACTTGAAAGTGTCATTATCTTCTACAACTATGACACCCAACTAATAACTGTAGAACCCAAGGTGAGGACATACCCCATAATACTTCTTCGTTTGTCAGAATCTCCTGACAAATCTGAATCCATATAACCTTGTAGGTTAAGTCTAGACCCTAAAAAAATCAATGCAGTTTTAGAAGTTCCTCTTAGGTACCTTAGAATCCACTTCACAGTCTCCCAATGCATATTTCCTAGTTTGCTTAGAAACCTGCTAACAACTCCCACTAAATGGGCAATGTCTGGCCTTGCGCTAACCATAGTATACATCAAATTGCCTACTGCTGATGTATATGGTACCTTGGACATGTAATCTATCTCCTCTTGGGATTTAGGAGAATACTCCTTAGAGAGTTTAAAATGCCCCATTAATGGGGTACTGATTGGCTTTGCATTTCGTATGTTGAACCTTTTTATGACCTTTTCAGTATAGTCCTCTTGAGACAATCTCAACACATGGTTTTTTCTTGTTTCTTGTGATTCTCATACCAAGAATCTACTTAGTTGCACCCAAGTTCTTCATCTCGAACTCCCTTGACTAAAAAAATTGAGATTATTTATCTCCTACATGTTTGATCTTGCAACGAACATAACATCAACATATAAAAGTAATATAATGTAACTGTTGTCATACCTTTTGATATAGCAACAATGGTTTGCATGACATCTCCAAAAGCCATTTATTGTCATGAAGTTGTTAAACTTCAAATACCATTGCTTTGGTGTTTGCTTTAACCCATATTAGCTCTTTTTCAGCTTATACACCATTTTCTCCTTCCCTTTAGTAGTGTAACATTCTGGCTGTTTCATGTAAATTTTCTCCTCTACATTACCATGAAGGAATGCAGTCTTCATGTCAAGCTGCCCAAGATGTAAATCTTCTATTACCACTATGCTCAACATTACCCTGATAGTTGTCATATTCACAACTAAAGAAAATAATTTGGAATAATCTATTTATTTTCTTTGCTGTCGTCCTTTAACCACCAATTTGGTCTTATATCTTTTGGTCCCATCATTCTCATCCTTCAACCTGAAAACTCATTTGTTGCACAATGCCTTTTTGCCATATGAAGTGGAACTAAGTCTCATGTTTAATTGGATATCAGAGATTTCATCTCCTCATCCATTGCATGCTCCCACTCAGTCCGAGAATCCACCTCTAATGCTTCTTCATAGCATTCCGGCTTACCACCATCTGTCAATAAAAATAATATAGAGAAGGGGAATACCGTTGTGTTGGTTTATGTGTCTTGGATGACCTTATTTCTAGAGTAGGTGTTTGAGGCAGTATCTGTTGATCCCCATGTCCTGTATTTGGTGCTTCATTATCATTCACAACTTGCACATCATCATCAGAAATCTCCTTAAACTCTATTAACTCTTTTTGTTTGCTTGAAATAGTAGTCTTGTCCTTATACAATACTTTCTCATTGAATACAATGTTTTTACGCCTTATGATTTTTCAATTTTTATCATCCCAGCACCGGTAGCCAAATTCTTCTGACCCGTATCCAATAAAAATACACCTTTTAAATTTTGGATCTAGCTTGTCTCGCTGATTTGCATCAACATGTACATAAGTCATATAACCAAACACTCTTAGGTGTTTAAGATTTAGCTATTTTCCTGTCTATGCTTTTTTTGGAAGACCACCATCCAAAGATATTGTAGGTCCCCGATTCAATAAATATGCTATTGTGTTAATAGCATTTGCCTAAAATTGTTTAGGCAGACTTACACGTACTCTTATGCTCCTGGCCCTTTCCACAATAGTCCAATTCATTCACTCTGCTACACCATTCTATTGTGGTGTATTATGGACTAGGTAGAGTGTCCCAAAGCTAGAACTAATGCATCTTCAACTTCTTCGACAATATTTATGGAAGCTTCATTGTCTTCATTGTTGGTACCATGCATGTTCTTCTTTGAAGCCCTACAGTCCTTTTTCAAGTACCATTTCTTTCCACAGTTCCAACATTCCACCCTAGGTTTTTTAGATATTGATTTGTCTCTTAACCTGGATCTACCCCGATCGTAGTTCTTGTCAGTTGTTCTTCCCCTTAGTTCTATATTCAAAGCATTGCTTGAAGTTTCTCCTAAAGATGTGGATTTCCTACAAACTTCTTCACTAAGGATCACACTCACCACGTCATCATACTTCATGGGGCTGGAATCCGAGGAATTACTAATTGTCATTACCAAACCATCCCAACTATATGTTAAAGATGAGAGAATCAACAAGGCCCTAACCTCACTATCAAAATTGATTCCAACCGAGGTTAATTGGTTGTAACTATATTGAACTTATTTAAGTGTTCAACCACAATTTCGCCTTTCGCCATTTTCATATTAAACAGTTTCTTCATCAGAAACACTTTATTGGAAGCTGATGGTTTTTCATACATTTGACAAAGGGATGACATCAAGTCTTCTGTGATTTTCTCATTAGAAATATTAAAATATATTGATGAAGATAATGAAAGATGAATCATACCTAGGACTTTGCGATTCAGAACTTCCCAGTCTGCATCTGTCATCGTCGCCAGTTTTTTGCTCTTTCCTCCAAGGGGTTGATAGAGATTCTTCTATTAGAGGTAATCCTCTATCTGCATCTTCTAGAAAATGAAATTCGTACCATTGAATTTTTTAACACTGAACCGTGCAAGTTCCTCCATCATTGCTGTTATCGCTATTGCTCCCACTCGAACCAAACCTTGCTCTGATACCAGTTGTTAGGATCGTTTTACCTTCTTCGTCATAGAAGCAAAATGGATGCAATAAATCAACAAGAAAAACAAAAATAGAAATCACGTATAACACAAGATTTACGTGGAAAACCCCAGTTTGGGGAACAGCCATGGAGCCGCAGAGAAAACTTTCACTATTTGGAAAACCTCATCAAAGACAATTACAATTTTCAAAATCTCTCCCTCTTTGTATGCAATCCTAGAACAAAACATATAAATACCCCCCCAAAACCCTAAAACATAGCAAATACGGTTCGGATCCGATCTAGTGCATAAAACCATAAAACGGGTTACCTTCGCCCGGAAATTTCTGTATTCGGGTTTTTTCGGGTCATATCATGGTCAGATTCGGGTTGAATAATTTTGATGCTAACCCAAATCAAACTTCACACATTACATGACATACTGACATGCCTACTCTTGCCTGCGTGTCCTTAGTGTGTCAAAAAGAAAAAAAATTAATTTTTTTGACACGTTTGGACACCTCAAGGACACTGCAAGATAAGGGTGTTTTTGTAAAAAAAAAAATTTATGTTAGAAATAAAAAGGAAAGCCTGAAAGGGGGAGGCATCGTTCCTGCCATAACCTCTGCAATCTACGACGTTGCGATAGCTTTTGCAACCTTATAACCTACGATGCCTCTGAAGCTCTGCAACCAACGACACCAACCAGTGAGTCTTCTTCATGTGATAGTTCTTCTCCTCTCTTTTTTTGTTTCTTCAAGTCTTCACGCTACTTCTTCTTTTGACTTGCTTCTTTGCTATGTATTATTACTTTTAAATTAGTTTTAAATATGTTTTCAAACATTTTGATGCCGCTTATTGATTTTTTAAACATAAAATTTAACTAAAAATATTAATTAATTAATTATCGTATCGCCGTATCCATATTGTATCATACCCATATCTCGTGTTAGTGTCGGTGCTTCCTAGCTCCATTCATACTAGAAATGATCCAAACCCGTGAGTACAAATTAAGGCTATACTTCTACATTTACGTATTACCATCAACCTTTGGACTTCAATTTAATATTATATAAAAATTTCAAAATCATTCCTTAAAGTTGTAGTAGAAGAGAATTTATCTTAGGACGGATCCTCTCCTAATCGTAGGACCATCCTACAGCAATAGTCTACGATGCACATGTACCCCAAAAATGGTGACAATAATTTTTTGGGGGGTACGTGTGCATCACAGACTATCTTGTGAACAGGAAAAAAATTGAGTAAAATTGAATTAACAGAGATGAAAAAGGTTTTCTTAGAGAAAAAAATAGTAATAATTTACAAGGCTAAACATCAAAACAATCAGTCTAGCTCTAATTATTTTAGGTTAGTTTTTGATAAATGCACTTTGATGGAACACTCAAGGAGTCCACAATGTTCACACATGTGCAATACTCTATACAGGATAATACTATCACTTCCACATAATTAGAACTCATGACCTAACTTGGCCCTGATACCATGTTAATGGTAAACTAACCAACTCCCCCAAACCCTAAAGGTGTAAGGAGATACAGAATTAATAACTTCAACAATATATTCATCAAAATGAAGCAGAGAATTCATTCTCCTTTTGGACTAAAATTTTCCAATTGACTCACTTTTATCTCATTTTAGACATTTTTTTCTTTATTTTTGTTTTTCAAAATTTAGATTTTGGTCAAATACTAAGGCCATTCATTAATTTAGATTTTCTCGTCATAGAAGATTTTGGGAGGAAAATTGTATTTTATTGAAATACTGGTGCAACCTTTTTTCTCTTAAATCAATACACCCTTACATGCTTACCTTTTTCCCTTCTCGTTCATTTTACTTAACCAGCGTTCTCTTCTCAATTCTAAGCTAGCTGTGATTAGAGTGTGAATCCATGGTTCGCTACTCCATTTTTCATCGATGGTGATCAATCCTTTTATAGGTTGTGTGTTTTCTTCTTGATTATATGTTATATTTGTTATTCCATGAGAGGGAGAGAGAGAGAGAGAGAGCATAGAAGGGGAAAGAAATAAGGAATAATCACTTTTATTTTATTAAGCCACCCTTATTTATTTTTTATAAAGATAGATATATGGGGCTTCATTTTCACAATACCATTATATTACAACTAATACTAGTTAAACACAAGCTGCTTAATCTTACCCAATTATAGGGACCCTTGTTACAGTGCCATTTATGTCAACCCAAACACAGACCCTAGTGCAAAGGAATTCTTCTGTAACAATTGTTTCTTCTAACATGATGACGGTTGTGACATAGGGATTTTGTGTCTCAACCATTGCTATTGCGGCCACCCCTTGTGTCCCAAGGAGCTCTGGCCATAAACTTTTACCTGTGCAGCCCAATTAACACACAAAAATATATATTAGAAAGAAGTATCAATCATATAACTGTGAAGAATGACAAAAGGCGTATTGAGCATTTTCTAAAGCTCATTCGTACCAGATCTTTTCTTTTCTCTTCTCTAAGTCCTTGTGATTTTAGAGTTCTTATGAGGAGTTTTTATAGAACGATGATGTGAGGGCTTTTGGTCATGGGTCTTGGTTGGCTTTTAATTGTTGATTTGCTAACCGTTATATTTAAAGTTTTGAATTTTGATTTTATAGGAAACAGGATTTTGACTTCTTCAATGAAGGCAACCTGATCCTTTCATTTCTGTGGACTTATGTAAGGATGGTTTGTGTTGAAAGTAAACCTCTAAACAAAAGAATTCAACGTCTAATACTTCAACTATTTTCATTCTTTCAAGTTCATATTGGTGACTGTTGTGCGGAAGCCTAGATTTGGGATCTTGTGCAACTATAATTGAAGAAGAAATTAATGCAAACAACGAACACACATAAATCCCAAGACGATTTAACATGGTTCGGTCTAAAGCCTACATCCACAGGCGAAGACAATCAAGAAAGCATTCACTATCTAAAACTAGAGATTACAAGAGCTTTGCCGCTGCCTTCTCTTCCCAAACCCTAATTCCGGTTACAAGAGAAAAACCCTAAAAATAACCCATAGAAAACCCTCAATATAAAACCCTTTATATTGAACCCAAGAAACCCTAAATTATGTGGGTTTCAAACCCTTTCCAAAAAGGAATTAATTTGGTTTCCGTGTGAAACCACAACACGATCCCTAAACGTCTCTTGTATCAAGAGACGTAGTGAATCAAGTCACTGCCTCAACAGTGATTCTACCAAAAAAAAAAGTTCATATCGGGGACACCTAACCCTTATCTGATCAAGTGGGTCCCGACGATAAAATGAGGCCATCAATGGGTAGGGTTCAAATATGAATACATGGGACCAAAATTCAATCCAATCTAAATTATAGGGTCTAAGATCACAGGTAGCCCAATTGTCCTAGGTTCAAGTTGGGCTAATCACAACCCGACAAAGACTTGATGCAACCCATTGATTGCATTACTTTTATGGAAGTTATGGCTGAATAGGAATGGCTAAACATTTTAAAACAAACTCCACTCCCTAACATATTATCCATGAAGTAACAACTGAGCTGCATTCCTTTTAGGAAGCTTTAAAGTGGGAGAACCTTCAAGTAGGAACACCCTTCTTCTTAGCCAATCATGAATAGGTGATGGCAACCCAAGCGCCATTGGATAGGTCAGTTAATGCATTAATTATAGAGGAAGGGATAGCTTTGTATTGGTGCATTATCAAAGATTCCTATCATAAGCCACTAGCATGTAGAGATACTAAAATCAAGTACTTTACCAGTGCCTATGATGGAAACTTTTGTTAACCAAGGAATTTGACATTAAAGTTGTGTGGGTTAAAAAATTAGGTTGGAGATTTTTGAAGAATCCAGATGATAGATGGGTCAAACTACTAAAGGAGAAATACCTGAGAAAGTCAAGTTTTTGGGAGACAAAACAATCCAAGTCTACAACTTCATCATGGAAAGTAATCCTGAGCAGTAGGGATTTACTTAAAGAAGGTATTTGTTGGGCTATTGCAAGCAGACACAACACCAACATTTGGGATGATCCCTGGGTTCTTGGCATACCTTCTTTTAGAATCACTGAAAATATCATAGGATCTCTACAAAATAAGGTAGCTGAGTTTATTAACCAATCTACCCACAGTTGAAGACTAGATATCCTGACATAATTATTCCCAACACATGTGATGGAAGCCATAAGGAAGATCCACCTCAGCACAATGGATTGAAATGGAAATGATATATCAATCTGGATTCTCACTCCATCAAGTAATTTCTCGACCAAATCATCATACACTCAATACATGAAGAAAAAATGCCTCATCTTCTACTTATTTGGATTCCATCTCCAACAAAGTTTTTAAGGCATTATGGAAGTTAAAAAATTCTCCTCCAAGGGTAATCATTTTTATTTGGAGATGTCTACACAATGCCATTGTAGTAAAAAAGAACTTAGCCAAATTCTTTAGTTCATTGGACCGTTTATGTCATTTATATGAAAAGGAAACTGAAACAGTTGATCACCTATTCTTCAACTGTGAATTTTCATAGTCAATTTGGTTTGGTTCCCCATTGGGCCTTAGAACTAGTAGAAATAATAAATCATTTCAAGAATGGATAGAAGATTGATGTTCATTATTGCTTGACACATATGCTTTAAGTTTGGGAACTCTCTTGATTTGGTCTATTTTGAAAGCTAGGAATGACAAAATCTTCAATAATCATTATCCCCTAGCCAGTAACATCATTCACAAGGCATCCAGGATGCATAATGAGATTCTCACTACCCTCAACAACCCACTTGATGGAACACTCAATGGAAATTCTTTATCTTTTCAAAACAATGCAATAGTAAACCCCAATTGGTCCCCTCCTCCACAAGGACACATCAAAATAAATGTGGACTGATCCACTGCACCAACTGGAGTAGCTGTATACATTGCAAGAGATCATTTTGGTTTTCTCCTTGAAGGAACATCCAAAATTATTGAGGGAGACACAATGGAGGAAACAAAAGCATGGGGCTTTCTTCTTGGATTACAACTTGCTGAAAAAATTAATGCCAATGGTTTCATCATCGAAGAAGATTGTCAAATAGTCACAAAGCTATTACAGCAAAATGATATCAAACCACCATGGAGAATTGCAAAGATTATTCAAGATTGTAGGTCCTTACTAAGCTCTACAACTACGATTTCATATGTTCCTAGAAACGGCAACAATGTGGCACATTACATGGCTACAAGAGCAGCTAAGGAAAACAAGGAGGGTGAATGAAAATCTGATATATTTGATGTAAATATGAAATCTATAGCACTATTTGAAGAGCAAAATGTACCTCTCCCATTCAGTAAATCATAGATGCAATGTTTTTTTCGACCAAAAAATAAGGTTGTGGGTTAAGAGGTGATTCCAATCTCATAAATAACTATGTACGTCTTTGCACAAACCACTCTTAAGAATCTCTAATTTATAATAGGACATTAGAGTTAGAAACATTACTGTGATTGAGGTTTCTCAGACTCTCATGTCTTTAGAGAGGCATATAGAATGGCTGATCAGTTAATGGGGATTGGGAAATTCTTTATCGACTTTGAAATCTTCTCATTAGTTGACAATCCTGTGCAAAAGAACGCAATCTTCTCACCAGTTGATAATCATGTGCAAAAGAGTGTTGTATTTCCTGGTTTGACTAGGCATGTTGCAGTCTTTTGTTTTCCTTTGTTGCATTTTTCTTCCCTATAAGCAATGCAAGATAATGGTGGTGACGATAATAATTGAGATGGTAATGTTAGGACCGGATCCTTAAGTATTGTACCTCACTTTCTACCAGCGGAAAAAAGACAATTGATGAATACACTACATAAAAACATTGGATATATAAATTATAGTGGGACCACAAGTGTGTTTAAAAAATGCCCCCTAAAATGCATTATCAGGCCTCTTTTTTGGATTATTCACATGCAACCATTGTTTTCATTAATAAATAATTTAACATAAACCAAACAAGAACCTACAATTTGTGTTAAATCTTGGGAAATCTTAGCGCACTTAGCAGACTATGGAGTTAGTTAGGTGACCAACCACCCAAAGAGGGGGAAACAAATGGTTAACATCCGTAGTCAACCTTGTATTGGCAAGGATTTTATGTTAAACCAATCCAACGGTGGTTATGATGATAATCATGGAGATCATGATGGTAATGTTTACCAGTAGATTCTCTACAATTGTTGAGACAAAAGCAGAACAAAATAGATCAGATTCAAGTTTGCAGCAGTGTGAATCAAAACAATAAAACATCAAACACAAGAGATTAATCACACAAACACAAGTTTTATGTGGTTCTACAAGATTGTTTACATCCACGGACGAAGACAATTAGGAATTTCAACTAAAACGGAAAATAAAAATACAAAATGTAAAAAGGTGAGTTCTCAAAACCCAAAGACAAACCCTAAGGAAAGCCCCAAAAAAACTTTCCACAAAGTTGTCTATGTCTCTCACACTCACAAAACCCACGCAACAGCCTCTTTATAGAGGCGGGCTTCCCCAGAAATCCTCCATGGGTTAAACCCCCAAAATACCCCCTCCAAACGAGTTCCGTCATAGTCAGAACTGAATCAGGTCAAAACGGGTTTTACCATGTTACTCTCCGGATCATAAAAACGTCAGGTTGAATTCAAGACACTTTTCCGACAGCAATGAAGATTGCATTAGAGCAAATAAAGATTATCTTAGATTGGATTTAGTTTTATCCTCTTGCTAGATGTATTGCTAATGACGGTCAATGACTCAATGAATAATTATTTTCTATAGATTGGACTATACATTTTGCAACGACCAATACACATGCAGGAAAAAGCACATTGCGGTCATTTTTATATGTACACAGTGTCTATTATATTGGCCTTTACATAAAGTGTTTCATGATCTATGTTGCAATAAAGTGTTTTATGATCTATGTTGCAGAGGGACTAGTCTGACAACACACGCGGAACTATATCAGGAAGCCACCTCAGATGCCTCGTAAAATAAACAGCCTCCAATCTTCCTTTGTTTGACTGAACAGCTTCCACTTGTCTTTCTCCTAAGTTTTCTGTCTTAGGTCAGTAGCTTGAGAGGACCATGTGACAAAATTAGATTACAAAAGTAGACGATTCCCTTCGATCGTCATTATCCATGATAAAGGTTGTGGCTATCAATTAACCTTCCCTCAAGAAGACGAAGAATAGATTAAAGAATAAATGTTTGGCGGAAATAAAAAAAAAAATAGTAGCCAAGTTATAGAGAGAGAGAGAGAGCGAGAGAGAGAGAGAGAAAGGGATAAACCACCTTTATTATTTCATTAAGCCACTCTTATTAAATATTTTGGTACATAAATGCAGAATACATATATGAAATACAAGTTTTTGTTATGGGGCTTCATTTCATAATAACATTGTATTACAAGAAACTACTCCAATTCTAGCCAATCATAGGGACTCTTGTGACAGTGCCGTTCTCGTCAACCCAAACCCAAACCCTAGTGCAAAGGAATTGTTGGTCAACCATCGTTCCTTCTAAAACGATGATGGCCGTAACCAAAGGATTTTCGGCCTCAATCGTTGCTTTCGCGGCCACCCCTTGTGTCCCAAGGAGCTCTGGCCAAGAGCTCTTACCTATACAGCCCATAAACACACAGACACAAATATATATTAGAGAGAAGTATCAAGCATAAAAATGATAAAAGATCTATGATACGTATATAGCATTTTCTAAAACTCATTCTTACCTTCACATTCGGATGCCATTATCTCTTCTTATATCTTCTCTTCTTTGAATCTTTGTGATTTAAGAGTTCTTACGAGGAGATGAGTATTTATAGAGTTTTGTTGTGAGGGTTCGTGGTTGGCTTTTTTGACTATCTAGCTAGCGTTCATATTTACAAAAGTTTGAAGATTGATTTTGGAGGAAACTGGACTTCTTCAGAGACAGCAACCTTTCTAGGTTTAGATGATAAACATATTTTGGTAGGCTTGCGTTAGGATGGTTTGTGCTTCAAGTAATCCTCCAAATCAAAGAGTTCAGATTCATTTTGGTGACACCCATACTTTAATCTGGTCAATAAAAAATGAGGCGGACAAAGAATCCGGTTATGAACTGAATACATGTGACTAAAATCTAATGCATATACGTAATGAGAGCAAATGGTCACAGGAGACGATCTCACGAGATGTACACATAACCAAAAAAGTGAAATCACTACTTTTTTGGGTCGTCTCCTGAAGCCACAAGATTATTTGTTCACATGAGACGATTTCAAACTGTAATTCTTGAACCAAATGGTCAACCTACCTAGTTTTTTTCACCGTTATAGGGTCGGCTAATACCAACCTGGTTTGACCTAGGTTGGGCTATGTTTGATTTGTCATTTGCTAACCCACCATGGTCAACCAACCACATACAGACCCAATGCAACCCAGTTTTTTCTGCTAGGGCCCACCAACCAACCCGGTTTTCCATGGTTTAGGTTGGTTGATCCTATCACAGTAGTCAAATGAGAGTATTAGTTATTAAATGCCTTTTGTTAGGCATCGTGTCATGGGCTGGATAAGTACTTGCGTGGTATCTCTCTAATCAACACGAATTGAATACTGCTGGATTTTCCAACATGAACGCTGGGACAACATGGGCTGCTAATTATTAATATATCTAGAGCTTTTTGTACTCGTGAGCATACAACGTAAACTAACAAGAAAAAAAAATCCACATTTTGCATTTGGCATTCGTTCTTATAAAACTAATCCTTACAAACACGTTTTGATTCCATTTTCTCTTCTCTGTTCCTTGTCATTATAGATTGATTTTTTTTATGGTAGGTTTTAAACCCATGTCTGTTGTAAGAATGTCCACAGACTTTACCAACATAACAAGATGCCAAGTTAGTGATTTAAGAATTGTTAAGAGAATGTAACTAATTATAGAGTGGCATTGTAAAAGCTCATGCATGATTGGTGTTTGTTGACTTACTAAGCTTTATGTTTTTTCAAATAAAAATAAAAATTTTGAACTAGATTATAGGGGAAACCATAATTTTGACATTGAATAATAACAATCTTTCTATGTTTGCAATCGCAAACCTTATTCCTAAGAATGGATTGTTGAAAGATATTAAGTATACTAACTCTAACCTCGATCTTCTACAACCTTACGTTTTAGAAGGGACGGTTAATTGCTTTCTTTAAGATGGATCATGCCTCAAGTAATCTTCTAATAAAGAAGAGCATCTTAATTCAAAGTTCATATTCAACTTGGTGCCAGCTTATTAATTAATAGCCATAATTATGAATAATGCTTTATCATAAAACAAGTTGTACCCGAGATACATTGATCTAATGGTTATATTAATACGGGTTTGAAACAATCTCCAACAACCCAGACCTTCCTTAGCTTCTGTAAGGGATGTCTCTCATCCAAGACTCAAACTATTAAGAGGGGAATGGGAATTCTCCAACATTGCGCATTATAGAGTGAATTGAGGAACGAAAAGCATGTCTGGTGACCTTATTGGAAATTCTTGTGGTAACCTAACAGTTGAGAATATTCAATCACTGTTTCAATTGATGGAAAGAATAATGAAAATGGATTCTTGTAGAAGAAAAATCTCATTAAGGCAAAATAATACATTCCTTCTATTGCAACTATGGCTGAATATGAATGCCTAAACATTTAGAGAAACAAGTTCCCCTCCCTTCCAAATTATCCATGAAATAACAGTTGAGTTGCATTCCTTTTAAGAAACTTTATAATAGGAGATGTTGTAAACATAAGTGATTTTCAAGTTTTTACAGATGCTCTGTTTTATGAACGTTTTCAACTATTGTTGTTTTCAAAATTTTTGTTTCTTTATGTTCTCTTTTGTCTTATGTTCCCTTTAGTCTCACATTGGTTGGGAAGAAAATCTAAAGCACCATATAAGTTATGTCAGGATCATAACCCTCTAAATGCAAGTTTGTTGGGATGCAATAATAAATGCAAAAATACAAGCAAACACACAAAAAACCACATTACAAAGATTGACGTGGAAAACCCCAAAACCGGAGAAAACCCACGTAGTCACACAAAAACAATTCACTATAATGGAAGATTACAAGCTTTCTCATTCACCCTCTCTTTCTCACATTAATATAGCCCAAAAACCCTGAGATGAAACCCTTTCTCTAACCTCTTCTCCATCAATTTGAGGAATAAACTGTTATCTCACCTTAAAGAATCCCTTGAACAAGAAAACCCTAAAGAAACACCCTTTTCACTCAGTCACAAACCTCCTCTTGCAATCCTAAACAACGTTAGAAATCTTATATATCAAGTAGTTATACTAAAAACAAGTACTCTATTAGTTCCTATGATGAAAACTTTTGTTAACCAAGGAATTTGACATTAAAGTTGTGTGGGTTAAGAGGTGATTCCAAGCTCATAAATGACTATATCCATGCACAAATCACTCTTGGGAATCTCTGATATATAATAGGACATTAGAATCAGAGACATTGCCATGATTGAGATTTCTCAGACTCTCATGTCTTTAGAGAGGCAAATAGAATTGCCGATCAAAGGGGATTGAGAAAATCTTTACTGAGTATGAAATCTTCTCATCAGTTGACAATCCTATGCAAAAGACATAATCTTCTCATCAGTTGACAATAATGTGTAAAAAAGTGTTGTTTCCTCTGCTTTGACTAGGCATGCTGCAGTCTTTTGTTTCGTTTGTTGCATTTTTTCTTCCCATAAGCATTGCAAGATAATGGTGGTGATGACGATAATTGTGATGGTAATGTTAAGACGGGATCCTTAAGTATTGTACTTCATTTTCTTCCAGTGGAGGAAAGTGTATTGGGTACATTACATAAAAGTATTGGATATGTTAATTATAGTGGGATCACAAGTGTATTTAAAAAATTCCCCCTAAAATGCATTCTCATGCCACTTTTCAGGATTATTTATATGGAACCAGTGTTTTTATTAATAAATAGTTTAACATAAACCAAACAACAACCTACAATTTGTGTTAAATCTTAGGAAATGTTAGCACTTACTAGACTATAAAGTTTGTTAGGTGACCAACCAACCAAAGAGGGGGAAACTAATGGTTAACGTCCGTATTGGCAAGACTTTCATGTTAAACAAATCGAACGATGGCTAGGATGATGATCATGGTGATCATGATGGTAATGTTTACGAGCAGATCCTCCGCAATTGTTGTGACAAAAGCGGAACAAAACATATCGGATTCAAGTTTGCAGTAGTGTGAATCAAAACAAGAAGATAGCAAACACAAAAGATCAATCACACAAACACAAGTTCTATGTGGTTCAGCATGCTTGCCTGCATCCACTGGCGAAGACAATCAAGAACATCCCCTAAAATGGAGAACAAAAGTATAAAATGTACAAAGTCTTCTACGTCTCTCATAGTCTCTCGCACTCACAAAACCCACACAATAGCCCCCTTTGGGCTTCCCAAGAAACCTTACATAACATTGCAGGTTAAACCCTCAAAATACCTCTCCCTCCCCCCGCCCCCCAAAAAAAAAAAACCAATTCAATTGGTCATTGAACCTAAATCGGGTTAAAATGGGTTATACCATGTCGCTCTCTGGATCACACAAACGAGCTGCATCCGGGTTGAATTCAAGACACTCTCTCAACAGCAGTGAAGATTGTATTAGAGAAAATAAAGTTTATCTTAGATTGGATTTGGTTTAACCCTCTTGCTAGATGCATCTAGCAGAGTAGGAGGGTTAAGCCAAATCCAATCTATGTATTGCTAATTACAATCAATGACTCAATGAAGAATTATTTTCTTTAGATTGTACTATACATCTGGCAATGACCAATACACATGCATTGAAAAAGCATATATATTGCGGTCATTTTTATACACAGAGTGTATTATTATTATTATTATTATTATTATTATGAATTACACAGGGTTATTAATTACAATGGGGCCAAAGGCCCCCCAATATGCCTTCTGCTAGTATATTGGCCTTTACATAAAGTGTTTCATGATCTATATATGTTGCAGAGTAACTACTCTCGAGATACTGATGCTGATTGTAGTGGTGATGTGTTAATAATGCCTGTAACTCTTTCCCTAATACATAGATAATGAAATTGATCATTTTTATATAAATAACCTTATCTTTTTCAACTTATGACTTCTAGCACTCTAGAAGAGTTCTAGGGGTTGACTCGGCTCTCTCAAATTGTTTCTCATTATTATAAAAAGGTAACGAAGATAAAATACAAGTTTGTTTTATAGCAATAGTAATTAATCGTTGTTGTTTCAAGGTCAATCTAATTCACTCCTCTAGATAAAAGTCCCTATGTTTTTTTTTTTTTGGTTTGCAAATTAAAAAGTTACTTATTTATAAGTCATAAATAGGAGAGAGAGTAAGAATCAATTTATTTTTAAATTGGGATCCAACATCTTATTAGATAAATTGAGCCATTGACTTATGCGAAAATTTTGATGGATCGAACCCTATAAAAATAAATATAAATAACATATTTTTTAAGTCAAAAGTCAATTATAAGTTTATCCAAACGCTACCGAAATTTTAATATTCATATTCTTCCCAAAATTTTCGACTTTTAATACTCAAGAAGATACCTTTAACTCCCAACCAAACTTTGTTTAACAAACTTGAAATCCTTAAAGATACTGTTGAGGTAGTTTTGTGCTCTAAAGAGTTAAGTCTGTACAGATAGGGTTTCCTGCCACATAGAAAAAGGTGATCTGACAACACACGTGGACCTATCTCAGCTGCCTTCTAAAATAAACAGGCTTCCATTCTTGCTTTGTTTGACTGAATAGCTTCTCCTTGTCTTTTTCTTAAGTTCTCTGTCATACGTCAGTAGCTTGAGAGGACCATACGCAAAATTAGATTTAAAAATAGACGATTCCCTTTGTCATTATCCATGGCAAAGATTGTGGGTATCAATTAACCTTTCCTCAAGAAGATGAAGAATAGATTAAAGAGAACATGTTTGGTGGGAATAAAACGAAAATAGTAGCCAAGTTAGAGAGAGAGAGAGAGAGAGAGAGAGAGAGAGAGAGAGAGAGAGAGAGAGAGAGAGAGAGAGAGAGAGAGAG
>JAOXJP010273301.1:0-20015 GCA_025762735.1 Platanus orientalis
GATGATTTTAATCTTTATTTTTCAAAAGAAAAGATTGTTTTAATTAGGTTTCAAATTATTTTTTAGAGATTCCATGTTTTTGGAAGGTGTTTTCAAAGGATTTTTAGTAAAATTATTTTTAGATCTTGATTTTAAGTTCCTTGTTATGACAATCCGTAAAGCTATGTGCTTAGGTGGGTCAGATTTTGATTTTCTGTTTTGATTCAAAGATCTGCATTGTTTATAAATTATTAAAGATTGTTAGTTTCGTTATGCTTTGATATCTACTAGTATCTATATTTGTTTTTATGAATGTATATGTTTAGCTATGACATGAGACTCCTTTGCCATCAAAGAGGCAATTTTAATGGAGCCCTTCATTGGGTTTAAATAGATGTGATCAAGTACCCTCTTCATCGGGTCAGATTAATTGATGATGTTTATGATGTTCGTTACTAGGTGTGAGATAGTGGTATCCTAACATTAGATTGTAGATGGTTTATTTTTGTTCTGTTACTTATTATTTAGCAGTACTTATGTGTGTTAGATTTCCGATATATGATTCATTTATCTGTTATCTAGCTTGCAACACGTGTGGGGGATTCCAATATTTGTTTCAGTAGGTCTCATATATGTATATATATTTTGGTGACTTATTCCATTTAGTTTAGTTTCAGATATTTGTTTAGTTCAGTATTTCAAATTATGTTTTTGTTTAGTTATACATCTTGATTTTCATTCTATTTTGCCATTAGTTCTATATTAGATTAGAAGCATTATTTTTCTATGTAAAGGAATTATTTGAAAGCATGCTTTGTTTTGTTTTGATTATGAAAATATTCATGCTCAGTAGCTCAATGATTTTAACATATCAAGTAGTGTTCCTGTTTATTTGCAAAGTCAGTCACGGTAACAGAGTTGACACCATTGTTTTCAAATGATGAGGATGATAGGATAGACAATAGTATGGATTAGTAGCGATTGGAGATGATGGAGATTTGACTTAGTCTATTTTCAAACATTATGTTATTTTAATTTTGTTTAGAGACCTATGTTGATTCAGTTTATGGAGATGGTTTGTTATTATTTGGGATTATGTCAAACTATGGATTTTTATTTATGGATTGTGGATTTTTAATTAATGGAATGGAATGATTATGGTTTGTTAATGCAATTTTGCTGTGTACGTATGTATGAAAAGAAAGATGTGAAAAATTTATAAGCAATTTGAAGGACATTGATACGAATGGATTAATGTCACATGCCAAAATTCGAAGCCTTATAGGTATGGGTATTGGGGTGCGACAAAAAATCCCTCAACAAATCTCTAGTAATAACTAGCCAAACTTAAGAAACTATGAATTCCGATCGCACACATTGGTTTAGGTCAACTCACTACATCTTCAACTTTCTTAGGGTCAACAAGGAAACCATCCTTAGATAAAACATAACCTAAGAATGACACTTGATCTAGCTAAAACTCCTACTTTAAAACTGTTAGAAGATCCAAAGTTCACATGGTTAAATGTTCGAAGTTTGATATTCAAAGCATTCGCAGTTTGATGTTCGAAAGGTTCAATGTTTAATATTCTAAAGGTTAATGTAAAGTATTCATATGCTTTAGTCAAGCCCACGGTTAGGGTCTCAACTCCACGGTTAAGGTCCTAAGTCTCGTGCCTAACCTCATGAGAAGGGTCTTAAGTCTTCTGTTTAGCCCTAAAAGGAGGGCCCAAAGCCCTTTTTTAATCCTAAGGGTAGGGTCTTGAGTTTTTGTTTAGTCGTAGAAATAGGCCTAAAAATTCGTGAACCAAAGAGCATGTCCAAAGTACTTTCTTACACTTAGTCTTATGAGCAGACCCAAAAGCCTATATCTAGAGGTCACACTTAGCCCAATGATAGGGCCCAAAGAGATCAAAGGTTTGAATCCAATAGGGTTCACATCCATAAGTGTGAAGGTTCACATGAGTTTGATAACTGGAATAGTTCTATAATGCATAAAATAAAAATAGGCATAGCATTGCCATGATTTAATCATTTCAAAGGTATATGATTCACTTAGATTCGATGTGAGTGCATGATTTGACATTCATAAAATTGTAGTCACAATAATTTACTAGGAATTAAGAATTTGGAAACAAAGTTAGTAATCTCTCTTTATATTGTTCCATTGATATGTTTTTTCAGGTCCTTGTACATCTACAACCAATGGAGATTCCAGAATTGAAGTGGGAACATATCTCTATGGACTTTCTTAGTGGATTACCACAAGGAAGGGATTTAATTATATTTGAGTCATAGTGGACTGACTAACCAAGTCCATCCATTTCTTACCTATCTAAGTAAACTACTCGCTTGATAAGCTGGCCAAGTTGTACAACGATGAAATCAAGAAACTTCATGGTATTCTAATGGGAATAGTTTTAGACCGAGATCGAAAATTCACATCTAGATTTTGGGATAGTTGAATTTTAGTATGGCTTTTCACCCTTGGTCTAATGGACAGTTGAAAAGGACCATACAAAATCTACAATACATGCTGAGAGCATGTGTAGTTGATTTGAAAGGAAGTTAGGATGATCATTTACAATTGATCAAATTCTCTTATAATAACAGTTACCAAGTAAGCATACGGATAGCACCATTTGAAACATTGCATGGGAGGAAGTTTAGGACACACATATGTTGGGAAGAAGTTGGAGAAAGAAGATTATTTTGGCCTAAATTGGTTTAAATTGCAACTGAAAAGATTAGACTAATTCGTGGAAGACTACTTGTGACTCAAAGTAGACAGAAAAGTTATGAAAATAAGAGAAGATGAAAACTGGAGTTCCAATTTGGGGAACATGTATTTTTGAAGGAGTCACCATCGAAGGGTGTAATGAGGTTTGGTGAGAAATGAAAGTCAAGCCCTAGGTTCATTAGACCGTTCAAAATTCTGAAGAGGAAGGGTGAAGCTGCTTATGAACTGGTATTGCTACCAGATTTGTCACACATCCACAAAGTGTTCCATATATCTATGTTGAGGAAGTATGCATGAGACCCATCACATGTATTGGAGTATATGAACCATGCTTAAGGGTACGAGCGATCGGGGTAGTGCAATGTGGTGCATTTTTTGGGTTTTTAGGCCTTTAGTGTCCATGTGGTCTACCCATGTACTTGGATATAGTTTCATGGTTTTCCTAAGGTCTTTTATGGTCTTTGGGTTAAGTCCACTTAACATGTAACCTGATTATACCTTGCTACCATTACATGATGCAAGTACGGGGTGTTACAGTTCTTGAATCCTATTTTTACAAAGAAAAGTATTGATTTTACATCCTATTGATCATGATTTGTAAAGAGTATTATTCTAGACATATTTGCTATGTTCTGAAAAGTGTGTTCTATAGATTGTGCCTAGATGGATCAAACATATTCTGATATATTATTCTAAATTAGTTAATGTAAAGAATCTTTATATTTTGCTCATATGATTTATAAGCTTTGATTGAAACTACAAGAGAATGATATGTTCTGTTCGAAAGCCACCCTGCCCATTAAGGGGAACTATTGATGGAACCCACCTCACTGGGTATATGGTAAAAACTGTTATGGATCCTCACTGTTAGCCACATAGGTAGTAGAGCAACCCATCTTACCGGGTATATGGTGCGAACTGACCCTTTTCATCGGGGTTTAAATGGTGTGAACTATTACATGTGTTGACTTGATATCCGATATATGTTCTATTCTGTTTTGGTTATGACATGATAAATGTTTTTGATCTATTCAATTCTATTTCATGTAAAAGTATATGATTAGCATAGTTTTCTGTTCTACACATGAAGCTGTAATTTTTATAAGATGCTTAGTATTGTAAAAGATTAATTTATGAATTGTATTATTCTATTGACTAGTAAATATGAAAAGTATCTATTTCATTTTTGTATTCGTGCTAAGTCTTAATCCAATGTTTCGTTAGTTTACTATTATCTTATTAAGTTTGTTAAGCTTACCCCAATTTGACACCACAGATGATGAGGAGATCGTGGAGTAGCGATTCTAGATAAAGAAAAGCTAGAGATCAGACATATGTTATTTAAATTATTTTAGTTTAGAGACTTTAATTATTTTAGTTCAATTGTTTTAGTTTAAAATGATGTAATAAGTTAGGGATTTTAGTATTTTGAATTTTAGTTGATGGATTAGTTTATATCATACTATGTTTGGGATTATTTATAGGATTATGGTTTATGGATTATGGAATTTTATACATGTTAGACTTAGGAGAATGTGAATGGTTATGTGATTATTGGAAATTGATTACTGTATTATTATGCTGCATATGAATGAAAAAGAAAAGTGAAAACTTGATATAGGTTATGAATGAATGAATGGAAAGTGTTAATGTCATGTGCCGAAATTCATGGCCCTACTAATATGGATTTTGGGGTGTGGCAATCTCGAGCTCTCAAAGAAAGCATTCAAGCGCTCTAAACGCTTAGTTGGAGTGCTCGATTGTGGAGTTTAGAGCGCTCAAACCCTGGGAGAAAGAAATTCAGAAAATTTTGGAAACTTTCGTTTCCAACTCGATTAGGGTTTTGCTTCGTTTAGGACTCTTATAAGGTCTATGTAATCGATAAAATTCATCCAAAATCAACACACAAGCATAAAGCTAGGGTTTGGAGGATTTTGAGATTTTTTGCGAATAACTCATAGTTTAAGAAAGATTTTCGATTTCGAACCAAGTAAGTAAATATGGATTTAATGTATCATTTTTCATTCCTCTAGGATCTTAGAATGTTTTGAATACTGTTTTGTAAGTAAACATGTATATGTTGCATCATTTTTCATTCCTTTATGATCTTAGAATGCTTTGAATCTTTTTTTGTAAGTAAACATGTATATTATGCATCGTTTTTAATTTTCTTAGGTTCTTAGAATTATGTTTTGTAAATAACATGTGTATGACACTTCATTTTTAATTCCTTTAGGATCTTAGAACACTTTAACTCATGTTTTGCAAACTTTTGGCATATGTTGAACTTTGTATTTAAATCTTTTAGTTTCTTAGATTACATGCAATCCTGTTTTGAAAGCCAACATGTTTATGATGTTTTGTTTCTAATTCCACCAAGTTCTTAAAAGTTATTTTTGAAGAAAGGAATTATGTTTTGAAAAGTATTTACTTGTGTCATGATTTGTTTTTTATTTCCTTCAGTTTTTAAATGTACGTATTGAAATAAAGGGTTTTTTAAGCTAGAGTTTTCCAAGAAAATTCGTAGAGTTATTGTTTAAAGTATTTTACATGTTTTGTTTCGATAAATAGTGTTCTCATCTTTTGAAAAGAAACACCCTAGATATATGCATTAGAATGGGTTAAATTCTCTTGTTATGTTTTGCTTCAAAGAAATAATAATTGTTAGCACTATGTAATTTTGTTCTGAAAGTATTTGAGTCAATATGCATTGATGCTTATTTAGGTTCTTATGTAGAGTAACTCTATTTTTTTTAAAAGTAATATGTTTTTGTATCTATATAAGTTATGAGTCCCCTTTTCCATTAAGAGTAAAGTTGATGGAGCCCTCCTCATCGAATTTAAATAGATGTGACCAGATATCTTTTTCATTGGGTCACATCAATAAGTAAATCGGTTCTATTTTGATCCTTGTCACTAGGGGGTAAAATAGAGCTATCCCCTCACTGGATCACATTAATAGGTGCGAACACATACCCAATCATCATTTCACATTAATAGGTGAAATCTGTCATCAGTTGTCCACTATCAATTATCTGTTATCTGCTCACAACACATATATGTGTGAGGTCTTTGTTATATGTATTCTGATTTTAGTTTTGTTTCTAATTTCAATATTTTAGTTTAGTTTTGCATGTGGATTTTAGTTCGATATTTTAGTTCATATTCGGTTAATTTTTTGTACTCTAATTTCATTTTTGATTTGTAAAATTATATGTGCTCTGACTAACCCAAAAGATATCTACATATATATATATATATATATATATATATATATATATATATATATGTCTACTCATGAGTTTGTTACGCTTGTAGAGTTGACATTGTTTTTCAGATGATGAAGAGTCAGGATAGTTCAGTGCTGAGGATGCTAAGATCAAGGAGCTGGAGTTTAGTTTAGAATATTTATTTATGGATATAGATATTTTATTCAGGTTAGTATTAGTTTTAGATTTTATTTGAGACAACTTATTTTAGTTGATGGGTTGTAATTAATTAGTTTAGATTTCAGTCATTTGGAGATTTATTATTCATTAAGTTGATTTATTCAGTTAAATGTCAGACCGTGTGTTTATGAAATGGAACATCAAACTTATGTGAATGGAATGACTTATGTTTTGCGGCTGCCAGCTCCCAAATTTTGACTCTGGTCAATAAATGGAATCAAATGGGTTCATTACAGCATGGGATAAAACCTAAATCTAGATATCCCTGAACTTTAAATAGGCAAGCATTCCTCAATGGACATTCTGGTTACAAGCATAATAACACTGAAAACATTCTAAGATTTTGAAGATTCAGAATCATCATTTCACCAGCTCTGAATTTGTCAACCTTTATAAGCCTTCCCACATTGAAGCAACGAAAGGCTAACAAATTACCATTTTACCCCTATACCCTTAGAAATCCAATAAATTCCTATTGAATTCATTTATCAATGTTCCTTCTATAACAAAAACAGCTCTGATTTTGCCAACGTTCATAAGCCTTCCCATATTAAAGAATTAAAAGGCTGGCAAATTACCATTTTACCTCTACACCTTCAGAAATTCTAATCAAGCCCAATTGAACCCAACTTTTCAACATCTCTGCTACAACAAAGACATCTTGAATTTTCTAACCTTTATAAGCCTTCTCACATTGAAGCATCAAAAGGCTAACAAATTATCATTTTACCCTTACACCCTTAGAAGTTCAAATCAAAGACTATTTGAACTCATTTTCTCTACAGCCTTCCAAAATATCCTCTACAGTAAAGACATTTGGAATTTAGCAACTTTCACAAGGCTTCCCACATTAAAATCCCAAAGGACTAGCAAATGACCATTTTACCCTTACACCTTTAAGGACCTCAAAAAATGGACTATAAAACCCATTTTTTCTAGGATTCTCTAGCCTTCATTAATATTCCCATATTGAAGCTCAAAAGGGTAAAAAAATTACCATTCTGCCCTCACATCCTCAAAAAACACCATTTCTTTCTAAAATCGGACCCTTCATAAATCCCTGAAAGCCCAGCACAAATAAAAAACTTAGCCAGTTAGTAGCCCCACCTGGGTCAGCCTAAAATCTCCCCAAGGAAAACCACAAGAGACTTACTACCCCTTAATTACCCCATTCTACCCCAAAATACAACCAATTCACCTTTATCAGCCATAAACACTTGATAAGCCCTCGAGAATTCTTCGAAAGTCCAAATCCCTCAAGGTCAAGCTCATTTTTTTAGGTTTTTTGAGATCTTCGATAAATGTCCTAATAGAGAAATCTTTTCACAAGCCCAGCACAACTTAAATACCTAACCTTTCATAAGTCTAGGATGTATTTCTTAATCAGGTGACCCTATTCAAAAATCTCCCAGAAATTCATCGAGAATTAGATTATCTGCCTACCAGACCTTATGGACTTGTAGTTCCAAGACTTAAAAAACCATGGCCACCATTGTACTCCATTCAAATCTAGGGAAAACCTTCCTCAAATCTGTGAAAGAATTGGTTTATGACAATTCAGGGTTTCAGACATAACTTTCAGCTTAGACATCCTATTTGTGAACAGTTAGAGCCTATGGCTCATGAATCTCGAGGACTATCTTTCGTATGAAGATTTTAAAAATCAATTTACCCTCTTACCCCTTCCTCACTGGTGCAAGCCAATCTGGGAAGATTCGTAGCCAATTATGACCGACTTATCCAATTCTGATTACAATTCTAATAGTTGCATTGTGACCAGAATGTTTGAGAGATACAAAAAACTTAAAAACCTTGAAAAGTTTGGAGTCATAAGACCCAAAAAAGTAAGCCCAAATAGTAAATGAGAGAAATCCTGAAAAAGCAATCATTGCTTATTCCAAAATACCCCCAAAACATCTTTTAAACCCTATACCCTCCATATTCCAAATAGAGGGTAAATGCCTTAGGACCACCATCCTGAACCCTCACCCCTCACCATGGGCCCCACCATACACATGGAAACGGAGACCACCACCTCTCCCACCCCTTCACCCGATCCACATACCTCACTTCCCCTCTCTAGAAGCTTCTAGAAGACCACACCTCACCACAATCCCCCTCCACTCATTCCCACCTCCCCACTTCAGCCACACACCTCACCCCCTTTCTAGAAGATCAGACCTCACCACACTCACCCTCTACTCATTTCTCTCCCTCCCCCCTTTTAACCACCTCATTCCTTCTCACTCCCTCATTGCCACCTTACCCCCTTGGTCTCCACCTATAACCCCCCCTAATTTGTGGAGAAAAGAGAGGAAGAAAAATCCAAAGAGAAAAAAAATCAAAGAAAGAAAAGAAAAGAAAAATAAATAAAAAGAGAAAAAGAAAGAAAAGGACAGGAAGAAAAGAGAAAGAAAGGAAGAAAAGAGAAAGAAAAGAAGAAGCAAGGAAGAAGAAGGAGACCACATGGCTAGGTTGGTCCCCCCCTCTCCCCTCTTTTAGTTTAGTACATCCCCCATGCTATAATGACCTCACACCTATAACCCTTTAGTGAAACATAGAGGAGACAATTTGTCTCCCCCCTTGTCATTGTTTGTTTTTATGAAAAGCTTTCATGTGAAAGCAACTCTTTTGTCTTAAAGAAGAGTGAGGAATAGTGACTTAGGCTACATGTCACTGATTCCTAGACCTATAAACATACCAAATTTGGATCCAAGTGGACATCACCTAACTCCAAAAGTGGTCCCAACTTTCTCCCCTAAAACAGTGTGATCACACACTGTCCAAGAAGAGTCAGCCTTAATGTTGGATTTTTTTATATTTTCTTTAGAAAATGAATTCATCTTTGATTATTTTTTCATTGTTTATTTTGTTAATTTAAGGATGTAATTTAAATTTTGTGATCATTTTTGTCATACTTTGTTATTTTTTATGCTATTTATTTGCAAATATATTCATTGTTGTCCAAAATTTGTTTTTAGTGAGTCACTTATCTTGTTTATATCATAACTCTGTATATATATAGGATTAGAACCTCAAATTTGAACTGAGAATACACACCTTACCTCCTAACTTCCCTACCAAATTTGGAATCCATCCCATTTTTAAATCTCTGGAAATGGGTCCCACAATCCTGCTTTAACTATCAAGATTGTGTTTAAAACACAACACCCACCCTTATGGAAAAATCCAAAAGAGAGTCCCACCTTGTTCCCAAGGGTTGGGCCTTCTCTAAGACCTCTCTAAGGTAGCCACCCACTCCCCTGAAAAGCCCTATGGTCAGTGGACCTCAGGTATGACTCAAAAATCTAGAAAATGGCTACTGGATTTTTGAAAAACACACAGTACACCTGATCTTTCACTTTGTGAAAAATTAGGCTTACCCTGGTCTTTCAGGCGTACCAAAATGAAAAATTACCAATTAGCCCTGAATGCTGTGCTAACTTGTAAAGACCCTCTTGCCCCCTGTAAAACTTCATTTAAATCTTAGTTTGACTGATGTGTAACCAAAGTCAAATGGGACCCAACCAAGTTAGTACGGCTGATCAGAATGATGTATCTCTATCGCTAGATGTTTGGTATTTCACAATAACCCATTCACATGTAAGAACACCAAAATATACCTTTTGAGTGAATTCCAAAATCTGGAATTGACTCCAAAAGTCAAGTGGAACCCAACCAAGGCAGTATGCTTGAACTTTCACTCTATGAAAGATCAGGCATACCTAAGATTAGGTGTATACTTGAAAAATCAAGCGTACTAGTATACAAATTCTTTTAAAACTATTTTTTTTATAAAAAATTTCATTACTTAATGAAAATTTAATATTATTAGGTCAGAGGAGCCACCCGTACCTAAGATTAGGTGTATACTTGAAAGATCAGGCGTACTAGTATAAAAATTCTTTTAAAACTTTTTTTTTTTTTTGAATTTCACTACTTAATGAAATTTTAATATTGTTAGGTTAGAGGAACCACCCTAAAAAGGTGGGTGATCTAGGTGCCTAACACCTTCCCTAATTACAACCAAACAGCTTACCCAGGTCCCTAGAAACCAGACTAAATCAGAGAATCAAACCCTAGGCCCGGTCCCCAAAAAGCCCATAACCGTAGGTGTCAAACCCTGCCTGTAAAAAACCTAAGTTGGTGGCAACTCCAAACTAGAGCTTAGAGGTTGACCCAAGTCATCCGGGCACGGTTTCTCGAAGTGGGGTGGGAAGACCACCTGGTCTTTCTGTGATACCCACAGTGTTCATGCCATTGGCAATCTCATAGACAAAATGCCTAGGGTCTATATGTAACAACCCCAAATTTCATAGCCTTAATTGGGCATGAAATCGGGTCGTTACTAACCAGGTCCATAAACATTCACTATAAAATTTTCACTTTCATCTTAACTTGTAGGATTACTTAAAAACTTAACTTTAAAATTATCATATGTAGTAAAATAATAATCAATTATCACTAATATCATAAACTTAAAGGTACAACAGAAATAAGCCATAAACATAAACCATCTACAGCACTAGCCTTCCATCATCTCAAATAAAACATAAAACTGTACATCTTAAAGTCTAAACTTCAAATTTAATACAACCTATTTTAAAGTCTAATACAAACTAAAAATTTAAAAATGAACTAGAATGAATAAAAGAAAAAGCATCAACCGCATGCCTCCCTTTCAATTTATAGGCACCCCAAGTAGCGTACCTACACTAAACATCACCTAAAAAAAGTATGGATGGGTGAGATCCATAGCTCGTAAGTAGGTATACAAAACCTAATATGGAAATCGGATGGCTAAGACATAAATATTTTAATATAAAAATACTAAATATATCTTCATATAAAACACATACCAATTTATGCATTTTACACATAGATATATGAGATTTCTTAATATTTCTTCTTATGCTTAAAATGATATATTAATGCATATCTTATTTTGTAGGAAGTTTAAAATCAACTAGAAAATCATGTGGGACCCAAATCTAAGAGAAGAAACTCACAGCTCTAAATTCAAAAGGAAATCTAGATAGAGAAATTTAAGTCATCTATGGCATTTTGGCCATAACTTTCTACCCCGATATCGGATTGAGGTGATTCAAGTTGGGTTGGAAAGATAACAAAAATGGCTACAAATATGAATTGCACAAAGATCCCCAAATTCAAACTGTTTAGGGGTCGAAACGGGTCCATAATGTGAACCTAAAAATCTGAACGAATTTCCATCTGAGAATTCTCTGATTTTAGGGTTTTTCTACAAGGGTGAGATATAAAAGAAAATGGGGATCACACAACCAAAAATGACACCTCTCTCTTTGGTTTTCACACTTCTCCTTTAACCTTCCACCATCAACCATTGGAGCAAATCAGAGTACCTCGGAGCAGAAGATCAGATTGCACAAGTCACAAAAGAAGGCGAAGTATTCAAGTTCATAGATCAAAAGAGAACAGTCTAAGCTTTTTCTCTATCTCCCCTCCTTTTATTACTTTGTATCTAGATCTTTTTAGGATGTTTAATGAAACTTTATTTCTAAATTTTCCTTTGATTATGAGTAGCTAAACCCCTAGCTAGGGCTATAGGTCAAACATGAATTCTTTTAAATGAAGTTTTGATTCGATTTTTGCTTTCACAACTATTCCATGAAGTGACTATGTTAATGATCTTTATGTTTTATGAGTGTTGCATGTCTGCATATTTCTTGAAATTCGTCATCGACTCTGGTTACATCGGATCCTTGTGAAAGTTTTTACAACATGATAATACGGTTTTGCATGTCTTTAAATAGTCATAGAATAAATACTTTTTAATGATAATCTTTCATCTAAAAAATCTATGTAGTTACCTGATTCATCTTTTCAAGGAGATGTTGACACAACAGTAGATTCTCTAAGATCCAACGTTGACTCTGGTTACACTGGATGCTAGGGAGAATCTCTATGTTGTGTTAGTGAACCCTTTAATGACTAATCAACAACTGTATAATTTGAGAGTTAAGATATTCCATGTTTTTATTGCCAAATATTCCGATTGGGAAGAACACATCATTCTCTCCCAGCTAAGATAACTGAATCAAACTTTATTTATAAATTTCCATGTGTAGCCCCAAATCCCTAGTGTTCATCTCCTAATTTAATCCATAACTTTGTAGCTTATTTTTGTCATTTCTTTATAATTAACTTATTTAATTTTTTTTACCTTAAAGTCAAAATCAAACTCTCTTTTCTTTATTCTTGCTAATTTTCTATTCCATTTTTTTCTATTTTGGTTGTTCGTTCTTCAGTCCCTGTGGATCGACCCCGGTCTTATAGGGTTTTTACTATTTTGTTGCACCCTGCACTTGGGGTTATTCTGTTTTGAGTAATATGCTCTTTGAAGTGAATTATTCAGAATGTAGCAACCAACGGCATGGACAATGTAGAAAAGGCGGCATTAATTGTTGAAGTTGGCGAGCTTGTCAAGAGATGGGTTTGAGAAGTTGATGAAGGAGAATAAATTAGATGCTTTGGTGACTCCAGATGTGGATGTTGCTCCTATTCTAGCAATCAGAGGTTTCCCAGGAATTAGAGTTCTAGCTGGATATGGACTGAAAGGGGTGCCATTTGGCATCTGTTTTGGGGGTTTAAAGGGTTCTGAGACAAAGTTAATTGAGATTGCTTATGCATTCGAGCAAGCTACGAAGATCAGGAAGCTTCCATCCTTCAAACAATGAAATCTCAAGAGTTAGGTTCTTTCTCTCACTCATATATTAGCTATTGCAACTTATCTTCAATATCTTAGGTTATGTCTATTATGATTGAACTAATCAAGGAGCTTTTGAAAAATAAAATTAGTATTGTAGTTATTTAGAACTTGTGAGCTTGCTACTTCCACTCCTTGCTAAATCCTAAAAACTTGGGGCATGGATTATGTGAGAATGAATCTTGTGAGAACCGTGAAAACGGCACCAGAGGGGCTGATGCATCAGTACTGAAAAGCGATTTTCACTTTTTGGGGGGCACTTATCACTTTTCGGCCCTGATGTGTCTGTACCCTAATGCCGTTTTCACAGTTCTCACAAGATTCATTCTCACCTAATTTTTAGTGAAAAACTTGGGATTTGGAACTGATATACTGACTTATACCCATATGTTAACTAAAATTATAAATGAAGTCATCTTAGAATTTTTATAAAATGAAATGATATATGTTATCAAGCATAAATTTAAATGACTTCATCATAAATTGGCTACAAATGCCTTAGAAATTTGAAATGAAATGATTACATTACAAGTGGCTACCAAACACGGCCTTAATGTTTTAACTTTATAATCCTCATTCTTATGGGTACCTTTTTGTCATTTGAAAACTAATTTTGTTGTTATAACCCAATACACTTCACCTTTTGTGTGTGTGGACATGTGGGGACAGATAAATTGGGTGTAACAGATCCATTCCTTTTACTTTTTACGAAGAAAATGTTCTATGTTGACAAAGTGCCTGTGGTGTTTATGGTGAATTATACACTGACACATGTTGTGTTGGGGGTTGAAAAAAGTGTTCAGGTGTAAGAAAAGAGACCAAGTTCAAGAACACATCATGTGTCAATCAAGGACATGCCCACATAGGTTTGTGGCAACAGAGACAATCTAATAAAACATTTTTATAACACAAAAAAACTTATCTTCTCATTCATTCTTTTTCTTTTTTCTTTTTTGTTTTTCTTGGGTATTCTCATTCTTAAAAGTTTGCCACAAGCAATTTTACAAAATCCTTTCATACCATATGAGCTTGTATTTATAACAATAGCTAAGGCAGTCTGGCTCAGTTCTTCGTGACCTAAGCCCGAGCCTCCAATTGATCTTTTTTGTCGAAGTGAGCCTGAACGGAGTTGTACTAGGCTTGTTAAAGGCTTAATTATCCTAATTTTAATTATTTTTTGATGGCTTTATTATAGATTGATTGCTGAGCCTGTGTCAACCATCTATATATTTAGCTTTAATGAGCAAGTTTGGCTGATGGACTCTTGGGTTATAAGATTTGGGCCTAAAAGAATATGCTTGAGTTTGACGAACCAAACCTGAACCAATCTCATCTCAATCTTAATCATTAAGTCTCACAAACACTTGATAAATATCAGCAGCTTAAAATGATTTTAACAGGGGTAATAAAGCCATAAAAATCATGTTTGAACTTGTTTACATTTTGGAGACTGAATTTCTAGAGAGGCAAGTAATACCGTTCATTATTACAACATCTATCTAATTGATAGAAGTTTTTTAATATAATCATATATACAAGTCAAATCATATAGATTAACTAATTTATAGTTGCAAAAACATGATTTTAATGTCAAATGACGTTACCATAAAAATAAAAGATAAACTCACTAATGTCCACTGACCTATTTATAGAGGTTTGGTGACCTTAGGCCTCCACGCATCTCAACTCACCGTTGGTTTTTATTTATTTATTTATTAATTTTTTTAAGAACCCAACCTTGGGTTGTTTGGTTTTTAAGGAGGCAAATGTAGTGTCAAGGATTTTGTATGTCCTACCGTGCTTTGGACACAGAGATTGCCACGTGGTGGATTTTTGATGTCTTGTTCCCTCTTTTAAATATGGAGTAAATATTCATTAGAACGCCTTTTTTCTTTATGGTTTTAACTTTTAACCTAATGCATTCCATTTTTGGGGATACCTACTTTTTTGTGTTTTTATGTGTGAAAACTAAATATATAGTTTTAACCCTTTGCACTGAGCCTTTGTGCCAAAAACGTAGCACATACAAAACCTATGGTCACTAGGGCCTATATCATATTGACAATGGGAGCAAATTTTCTGTCCATGATGTGTTCAGGGCACCAGGTGAATTCATTGGGGATAAAATGGGTGGGAATTTGAAACTTCATCTAACCTTTGCCCATTTTATTCCATGTGAAGTCACCGGGTGTCCTGGACACCGAATCCTGAACAGAACATGTATTTCGTTTGACAACTGCACACGACGGAACCGACTGAGCCGGTGTGAACCCGAGCAGGCGACAACTCCCAAATGGTTCAGTGTTAAGGAGCTGTAAGAGAACCGTTAGTTGGAATCCATTCTTGCCAAGAGAGGATTGTATCCGCTCCTCGATTTGTACCCAACTGTTGACTTTGCTAATTCATTCCCTTAAAATTACCACCAGGGCTATCTCTACTTTACCCTTTCGAGGATTTTTAGTGGTCCTCCCCTCCTTCCAAGTACTAACGATGGCGATCTGTACCATCAACCCCATTCCCCTCCTCACCCTTTTTCGCTCAGCACTTATGCTTCTGTTCCTGATCGCCTCTGGCTTCTTCAGCATCATCAACGGCCATGAAATTTCAATCAGAGAGACAAGTATCCGGGACATTCAGCTGGCTTTCGCGGAAAATAAGCTCACATCAACACAACTGGTGGAGTATTACCTCCAGGAGATTGAAACCCTCAATCCACTACTTCGTGCGGTAATAGAAGTGAACCCAGATGCGCTAGAACAAGCAGAGAAGGCCGACATAGAGAGGAGGAAGAGGGGGAGGGACGACAGCTCGTTGGGAGATCTGCACGGAATTCCGGTACTGCTCAAGGACAGCATAGCGACCAAAGACAAACTCAACACCACAGCCGGATCCTTCGCGTTACTGGGCTCGGTTGTCCCTCGCGATGCAGGGATAGTCAAGAGGTTGAGAAGATCTGGAGCGATTATAATGGGCAAGGCCAGCCTTAGCGAATGGGCGACTTTTCGTTCTTTAGGTATCCCTGAGGGCTGGTGCGCCAGAACCGGGCAGGGTAGAGTGAGTTATTTTCTTCCACACCTTTTCGACATATCATTTAAGTCTTTTTCTCATAGTCTTGGTGTGTGTTGTTGATGTGTGCAGAACCCATACCTTTTGACGGGGAATCCATGCGGATCGAGCAGCGGATCAGCAATAGCGGTGGCGGCGAATATGGTGGCGGTGTCGCTGGGGACGGAGACGGATGGATCTATCATCTGCCCAGCCAGTTCTAACTTGGTTGTGGGTATCAAACCTACCGTTGGACTCACTAGTAGAGCCGGGGTCGTCCCAGTATCCCTCAGACAGGATACCATCGGGTAAGCGACTCACCTTCTCTATGTTTCTTTGGAAAGGATCTGTTGCACCCAGTTTGTCTCTCCCTCCATGTACCTAAAAAACAAAAGGTCAGATGGACAGGGTTAAAACTGTAAAAACAGTTTTCAAATGAAAAAATGAAAAAGAAATAGATACCTATAAAAAAAAAAAAGCGGAATGATCCTCTCCTGTCGCTTATGACCTGTTCAGATCTTGTTTAACAGGTGGCAAGACACGATTGACAAGAAAAAAGCGAAAATCATCTTCCAAAATTGTAATTCACTTTTTCTCTGCCAACCGTGTCATACCACCTGCTAAACAGAACCTTAACAGGTCATATCGTAAGACGGCAGGAGAGGGCCGCCCCCCACTCGGGAGCTGATACGGGGGTATCATTTTACTTTTGGGGGGTGATGTGACATTCCCAAAAAGTAAAATGATACCCCCTTGTGTCTTGGCTCTCGTCGTGACACATGGGGGTAGCACAGAGGATATGAGGCCGCAGGGGTGGATCCTTTTAAATAAAAATGGGCTTTATGGGTTAAAAGTTAAAACCATAAAAGGGTATCTAAGAAAAAGGTACCAAATTCAATAAAGCTTTGCTCCTAAATCTGAAGTGTGAGAACATGGGGTACAAACAAATTTGGGTGTAGTAGATCCTTTCCTTTCTTGATTCTAATTCTATTTATCTTCTCTAGCATAACTACTTACCTAGAGAGGATATATCGCCAATCAATGGATGATATCGAAGAAGAGACAAGCTTGCTATGTTTACTAAGACACCGTTTAATAGGTGCCGTGTCTCATGCTGGATTTGTATTGGTGTAACATTTCTCCACTTTTGACTCGATAATAGTACATAAATAATAGAAGAAATAGAAAAATGGCAAGTTACCCATATGGGTATGGCGAGGCCCATTATTCTACAACAATGTGTCAGCTGCTTACCTTTGACCGAAGGCAGACGATGGCTGAGGGAGTTGAAATCGTCTACTACGCCCCCTGAATCATTTTCAGTTTGAATGGGCATAGATCACTCCATTACAAATCAGTGTGTGACTTGACTAAAGGTATTTGAGCCAATATATATGGGTCAGAGGAGGGTTTTACAGTAAATTTGTATTAATAAGTACCTATGTATTTATTAATGTATACACCCTTTGTTCATCGTGTCACTTCCTGAACAAAGACTGGAGTGGTACTGTCCATTAAGACTGGAGATGATCTGAACTCCACACCGAACATACATATTTTATTTTACCAAAAAAACAGAACATACATATTGTATCATGTATAATTTATATAATATAATAAAATATAATTTATTTTTAAATGTGGGCCAATCCAAACGGTTCCCAAAGTCATCTTTTATAATGGGCCAAGGTCTATCTGAGGGTTTACTATGTGTCAGAATGGGTTTGGCTTCCCTAAGGATTTGGTGAGACAACTTATAGTGAGCCTAAATTAGGAATGACCTTAGGCAAAAAAATGTAAAGTCACTTTTTTGGCGCTAATGTGTCAGCCCTAATGTCATTTCTATCTTAGGTTCACTTTAAATTGTTTCACCAAATCCCACCTGGTTTGGCTTGGATTGACCTTGACTTGCCTGTGCAGAACTTAAGTTGTAGACTTGTACCTAATTTTTATGTCCCCACACCACATGATGACATTTAGATTTTTTTTTTGGAAGGAAACAAATGTTCTATGATGAATGGACTGCCATTGATTGACATATGATCGATTTTTGAATTTGGTCTCTTTTTGAACACCCACTTTTTCATCTGAACACATTTTTTTACCCCAAACACAACATGGCTTGTCATTCATTGTCATTCACCATACACACTAGACACGTTTTCATCACAGAACATTTTCTACCATTCAAAAACACATCATGTACCAATCTGTGGCACAAGTTTTTCTTTTTCACAGAATCGTTTCCTTTTTCTATTTTTTTTTTAATGGTGCCTCTTTTAAATAGGAAGCAAATGTTCAGTTGGAACACTTTTTTATGGTCTTAACATTTTCTTTTGGTACTGAACTCTAGGGAATCAACCCTGGGTCTTCCCTATGGAAGACATATGTGATATGCCTCAGACCCCAAAGCACTGGGCCGTTAGCATGGTTTTAATCTTGTACAGCTCTTTTTATTTTCATTTAAAAACTGTTTGTACAATTATAATTTGAGAGGAAATTTCCTGTCTAAGATTTGTTGTCCAGGGCACAAGATGACTTCATTTGAAATAAAATGGATGGGAATTTGAAATTGCATCTAACCCCTTCCACGTTATTCCATTTGAAGTCAGCTGGTGTCCTGGACAGAACATCTATTTCGTTATGATTTTATACACTCCACCCTTTGTGTGGGGACACGGGGACAGAAACTGGGTGTAGAAGATCATTTTCCTTTTTGTTATAGTCTCCCTCCCTGTAGATGGTACCAAAAATTCATGACGGACTGACTGGGTTGGACCAACCTGTCTAATGTCTATTACTTGGTCGCCCAGTCTCCAACTGTGGTTTTCAAGAGAGAGATCACTAATTGAAGTGTGATATCAATGCTTGTAAAGCGGGATGGGATTTGATACAAACAAGGTCCAAATGGTGTTGGGTGTTAAGGCCACTTTTCACTTTTTGGCACTGATGTGTCCGCCCCTATGTCATTCAGACCTTGTTCATACCAAATACCGAGGGCTGTAAAGGGGGTCTTATTCAATTTGAGGGGAATTTGCCAACGTCCCAGTGCTTTGGCGGCTGAGGCATATATCTTCCATAGGGAAGACCCAGGGTCAATTCCTGGAAAGGGGGGTGGGCTGAGCAGTGTGCAGTGGAAGTCATCTGATCGGATTGGGTTGGATTGGGGGGAGGGTGTTTGGGTTGGATGTGATGAGCAGATACTAACATAGACCCTAGAGGTGAGAACTGAAAAAAAAAAGGAAGGGAATTTATCAAGATGCATGATAGAAAAGGAGCTTTGATTTATCTAAATACCCTTGGGCATCCATCCACTTGCTAGATGGGTTGGTGCTGGTGTGACATTCTCTTCAGTCAGACTAGAGGTAGATGATACGAGCTTTTGGAACATTGGTCTGGGTGGGTAGCGAGAGGTTAATATGTTCATCATAATTGTTTTCTACAGAAATTGTTTTCTACATTTATTTTCTAAAGTAATGGGTTTCTGACGATGGAAAAAAATGAGGTGAAAATGAATCTTGTGAGAACTGTGCAAACAACATCAGGGTGTGGACACATCAGTGCCGAAAAGTGATAAGTGCCCCCCAAAAAGTGTAAATCACTTTTTGATACTGATGTGTCATCCCCTCTGGTACTGTTTACACAGTTCTCACGAAATTTATTTGCACATAATCCGAGCACTCTGACGATGGATGTGCCATGCGGACGTCCCCTTTAATTTTCTTTGGATTTTTTTTTTTCCATTTTTAAAAGTAAAATCTATGCATATTTCTATTTTCTTTTGACACTATGCACATTCTACTTCAATATCTTCTCTCCTAATTTCTCCCTCTCCCACCACATTTTATAAAAACGTTAATATAGCATCCCACGTCTCAATTTATTCCGCGCTATTTCAATTCAATGAGGCTGTGTTTGTGCAGCCACCTGTAATGTAATCATTTCATTTGAGTTTCTCAAGGCAATTGCAGCCATGAGATATGGTTCCGTAATGAACTCATTCAAATGTATACCGATTTGTTAACTACAATTATAAATGAAGTCATCTTAGGTTTTT
>JAOXJP010273311.1:0-34440 GCA_025762735.1 Platanus orientalis
GCTACTTAATAAATAAATAAAAAACATTTTTTTTTTTCTAAAAATAGAAGTGCTTAAAAATAAATGCTTAAATAATTAGTGCTTGCTGAAGTAATTGGCATTGCCAAACATGGCCTTACTCCACCCCCATATAATCCAAATTTTCATTGTTCTTGTTCCTTAATGTATTGTTTAGGGTTAATACTAAGATGAGACAAGTCTTACAATCATCACCACTAGCTCTTCATCCTTGCCTCCATTTTATGAAGATACCTCATTATTTCTCTGTTTTACCTTACCAACTTATACGCGTTAAAAAAATTCAGGACTAAAGTAGGGGTGTCAACCGGGATGGGTTGGGTTGGTCCAAGGTCAACATAAGCCCATCCTGAAGTATAAAACATGGGCCTGAGTCCGAACTCAGCATGAATATATAAGGCTGAATTTGGCCCATTATAAAATAACAGGTTTCAGGCCAATTTCGAACAGCCTGAAGTGAGCCACAGAACTATGGTTAAAATTGTCAAATCAATATTCATTTACCGAATACGATTTTTGAAATTCAAAAAACATGAAATAAGACATTTACTTTTCAACTTCTATCAAACACAATTATACTACTTTCACATTTATTGGGTTAAGGCCTGCCTCTGCCTGAGCCCAGCCCGAACAATATTTTGAGCTTAACATTAGAGCCTGTGCTCGGCCCGGCCCAAACTACCAACATCCTAGGTAGCCCCAATTTTTAGCCAAGCATGTCAGGTTTCGGGCCGGCCCATCTAATTGACAGCCTTAGATTAAAGGGGACCTTTCTTGGTTGATGAGAGGAGGCTGCCTTTTCTCCCCTCCAACTTTGGACGTTTCAAGCTCGGCTGGGATTAGGTACCGCATGAAATCCGTGCAAATAGGTTCAAACGACACTAGGGGCTGACGCATCAGCTCCAAGGAGGCAGTTATAACTTTTCGGAGCTGTCCGCATCCTGGTGCCGTTTCCATCTGTTTGTACGAACCTCATTCTTACCTAATCTTCTGCGTATCAAACAAGCTCAAAAGTCAAACTACTTTTCAACATTCAATTTTTTCAATTTGATTTATTTTATTAGAATTTGTGAAGACTTGAAGGATCAACGCTTACTGGTCAATAGCGAGGGTGATGAGGAAATTTCGGTAGAACCCGGAACGGAATACTCTTCTGCCGCTTATGACCTGTTAAAGTACTGTCTAACGGTGGTAGAATATGATTGGCGGGAAAAAAATAAATTATAATATTTGAAGTATATTTTCAAATTTTCCCGCCAATCATATCGTGCCACCTGTTAGACAGAACGGCAGAAGTCTCTGATAAATGGTCCTAGTCAACTGACGTGTCAACCAGAATACAAGTTTTGCACGAATATCCTCTGCACCGGGGTGTGACGACTTTCTTTCTCTTCCATATCTCCTGTCGACGGATGATGCAACAAAAAAAGAAACATAAGAGATAGGAGGGTTAGGGGTTGCGTGGGATCTTGTTTTTAGTTCTTGGTTTATTTTTATTTATTTTTGATAAAATTGAGTTCTCTTAGTTTATTATTAACATTATAGGTATATATTACTACGAGAGATGGGTTATGCCTCTTTGGCCTCCCCTGCATTTGTTGTTGCTTTCTCCTTCTTGCTCCTGTCCCGGCTTGCTCTTCACTCTGCTGAAGACGACTCCCTTGTATGCTCTTCATTCCTCTGTGGGAATCTCAGCATCAGTCACCCCTTCACCAACGCCACCCACCGGGAATGCGGGTTGAGCACTATCGGTTGTGAAAATATGAAACCCATGATCGTTTCCGACGCTGGAAGACGTTACGGAGTCAAATCCATCGATGGGAATAGTAAAACTATTGTGATTCATGACGACCAGAAATTGGCAGAAAACAACTGCCATGCCCTCTTCAATTTCCAGACACCCATCTTCCCAAGTCTTTCGTTTAGAGTAAAGACCAATTATACCTGGTTCAAATGCGATTTGCCTCCCCCTCTAGAACAACTTGCAGGTTTTCACGAATACCCACACTGCGAACACTTTAAGATTTTCTACCCGAGCAACCCAGAACCGAGTCTAGCAAATGCACCCATAACCCCGCCTAACTGTTCGGTCTTTTATTTTCCTGTGCTCCCACCAAAGGATGGGGATTCGTGGGCTTTCGATTTTTCTTTGGAATGGAGTTACCCCTCGCAGTGTCACGAATGTGAGGAGAATTGTCAAAGGGATTCCGACGGAACAGTGATAAAATGTGCAGGTACAAAACAGGGTATAGAAAATAAAAATAGCTTTCATGATTCATTTTCATTTTTCTTGAATAAATAAATTTTTTTTTTTTTTCCATTGGTTTTGTATGATTATTGCGACTATGTCACTTGCTTCTGATTCAGTGACAAGTCATCTGGGTACGGGCAATATGGCTCCGTTATATTATCAAAGTCTCCGCTCATCTTCAATTACTTACAATTTTTACTTATCAACAGACACAAAATATAAAATAATAAAAGTCTCCGCTCACTAAGAGGATGACTTTTTTTTTTAATTGCCAAATCAACTAAGATATCATTATCTAAATCTTTCTAACTGAACAAAAAATGTTGAAACAGCCAGGTTTCGAATTTTTCTTCATGTTTGTATGTTTGATCTGGGTCGAGATTTTTGCCTTGAAGTGTGGGTTCAGAGTTTACCTTGCTGTTCTCATACATATTTCAATTAACACTCTGTGGGATGTCATGATTTTGTTGCAGGAAACAAATTGACGGTGGGACAGATTCTTGGAATAGGTAATAAAACTATCATTTTTGTTATTCTATTGTTTCTCTTAGAAGCTAAGGAAAAATAGATGAATATATATTTATATGACCGATTTGGATCTGTCCGGCATCCTTATGGCCTGTTAGCCTTGTCTGGCCTAACAAGTCAACACGTCACAAGGACAAATCCAAACCACCCCTGTTTGGTAACGTGTTGATCTGTTAGGCCAGACAGGTCCTAACAGGTCATAACTGGCCAAACAGGACCTTTCTGGCCTTTCTAGCCTGACAGGTTGACACATCACTGAAAAAACGAGGTGGGACAGGATCCAAACAGCCCCTGTTTGGTGGCGTGTTGACCTGTTAGGCAGACAGGTCCTAACAGGCTGCTGCACAGGATCCAAACCAATGACATACAAAAATTTCATAAATCGTAATAAAAGGCTTAGGCTCAAGCGCTCACCAAAATTGAGGTGGGCTTGGTCCCTGAGGATTTGGCAAGCCCCATTAACTGAATGCCTAAGGTCTGCCCTGCATCAGGGGTGGACACATCAGCACTGAAAAGTGAAAATCACCCCCCAAAAAGTGTAATACACTTTTTTGGTGCTGATGCGTCCTCCCCCAATGCCAGATGGACGTTGTTTGTTTGTTAAGGGTTAGACGAAATCCAAGGCGGTTTCTGACAGGCCTATTAGCACATAATTAGATTATTATATTGACTTTTTATTATGATTGTAATATATTTATTTAACATAACAAGCTATATATATATTGTCATAAAAAGGCTTAGATAAACGAGTTCAATTGGAGGCTCAGGCTCACAGACTCATGGGGAGGCAAGCTCCAAGCTTTAAACCAGACTGAAACTTAGCTTGTGGCGAGCCAAACTCCAAACTAAGAAGTTTGCACGGCTCATTGATAACCTTCTATAGAATAGCATAACCTCTTAAACTGATGCAATGAGTGATTTGGGATAAATCTAGTTAGCTAATTCACATGTTCTTTCAACGAATCTACTGATTTTCACATGCAAAAATATCAAGAACAATGAGAATTGTCAATTCTTATAAAAAAAAACACAAGAATTTGGATAGAGAAAATTCTCAATAATTAAAAATTTTAGTAATTATCTCATTTAGATCACAATTGGAAATTTATAAACCAAAGACCCAAAACCCAAAACCCAAAATAGAAACTTTCTAAACAAATTTGAATTCATATTATGTTAATTGCTAAAAAGAGCAAAAATACTAGTAAAAACTAAAATTTCTTAATTTTACCCAAAACCACCTTAGTATTCTTAAAATAACTCATGAAGATATTCTTGGACTCGTAGGGTGATGTAAGAAAAATTATCAACTTGACCCTTAGCCCAAGTGTTATATTTGATTATTTATTAAAATAGCCCTTTGGGGGAGAAGGATAGGTTGTTTGTATGGATGATTTAGAATATATAATTGAACGGCGTGTATGGTTAGGTTTCATTTGTATATTTGGTGGAATTTGACAAATTTTAATTAAACCCTTTGCATAGGCTTGCCATACACTTGTATGGTCTGGAGATTGCATCAAAGATTCTTCAAAATATGTGAAAATCAAAAGTTTAATGAAATAGCAAATTTTAATAAAAGGTGATCATTTGACAGTCTAAATACAATAGATTTTGAGAGCCTTCTCAATCAATGATGATGTAGAGCTCGTTGAGGCAGTCCTTTTGAATACTTTAACGTCAAAATCAAACATCAATATCAAAAGTTATTGTGGTTTAAAATTTAGGATTCATATTTGACTTCTTGTGATTAATTTGCTCCATGAACCAGTTTGCAACTTGTGGAAATGCATCATAAAAACAATTGTAGTTTCAAAGTTCTTAATTTCATGGACTTCAATTATTCTCAAGTTTATTTGGATTTTAGGTATTACTCTTGAATGGTGATTAATAAGGTTGTTAATTGAACCAAGTTGGGCCAAAATCTGATATATCCAACCCCAAAAATAATTGGTTTAGGTCAACCTAATTCCGTGCTGGGTTGAGTTTGGGTTCAACTTTTAGTCTCGAAGTTTTATTTGGGCCAACTGAAGTTCAACCCGAGGCCTAGCCCAACCTGGCCCGAACTAGTTAGGAAATAATAATTTTATTTATATGATGATATTAGGTCTATTGCATTTTATTTTTATTCCTTTTGGATCCATATATTTTTAACAAATTTATCATCATCAAATGGTTCAAGTGTCAATTATTTAAAAAACTCTATTTAATATGTATTTAAGAGCAATTATGGACTTAAAATCAACCAAAAAATTAAGAAAAGAATTTTAGTTCAGGTAGCCTGAATTTGGCCCGATACCCTTTGTTTTAAAATGGGCTGAGTTTGGACCAAATTTTTAGGCCCGAAGTTTTATTCGAATAGAGTTTGGGTGGGGTAAAACATTTTGGGCTGAGTTTGTGCAAACCTCAGCCCAGCATGATTGACAGCCCTAGTGATAAATCCAAAAATTCTGACTGCTCTCCCTCCATTTCTAGCTTTTGGTGCAGTGGGGGCCAGTCTTATATTAGCCCTGATCTTGTGCCGCCGCATCTACAGTCTACCTCTCTTTGGCCTAGCCAAAACCAAAAACATATCTCCGTCATCAACGTCACCCACTTCCAATCCACCCCCAAAGATGGACGTCGAAAAGGGAGGAAGCACTTACATGGGAGTCCCCATCTTCTCCTACGATGAGCTCGTAGAAGCCACCAACAATTTCGATTTTAATAGGTCACTTGGCGATGGTGGCTTTGGTACAGTATACTATGGTAAGAGAAAAGACCCTTCCATGTCTTCCCTATAAGGCCATTTTTTCTTCCCCAACCCCATGCTTATTTAGGAAATTATGCTCTGCATCTGATGGTCCATTAATCAATTTTCTTAACCAGGCAAGCTCCGGGATGGACGTGCTGTTGCAGTCAAACGTCTATACGAGAACACATTCAAGCGTGTTGAACAGTTCATGAACGAAGTAGAGATCCTCACCCGCTTGCGCCATCAGAACCTCGTCACCCTTTATGGGTGCACCTCGCGCCACAGCCATGAGCTCCTTCTTGTTTATGACTACATTCCCAATGGCACTGTTGCCGATCATCTCCATGGTGATAGAGCAAGGACTAGCCCACTCACGTGGCCTATTAGGATGAGCATCGCCATCGAGACTGCCAGTGCACTGTCATATCTCCATGCTACCGACATCATACACCGAGACGTGAAATCAAACAACATCCTCCTCGACAACAATTTTTGCGTGAAAATTGCAGACTTCGGCTTGTCCCGTCTCTTCCCCACGGATGTCACCCACGTCTCCACTGCTCCACAGGGGACTCCCGGCTACGTTGACCCTGAGTATCACCAATGCTACCAGCTTACTGGCAAGAGTGATGTGTATAGCTTTGGGGTGGTCTTGATTGAGCTCATATCTTCAAAGCCGGCTGTCGATACCAACAGGCATCGGCAGGAGATTAATTTGGCTAACATGGCACTCAAAAAGATCCAAAATCAAACATTGCACGAGTTGGTCGATCCATGCCTTGGATTTGAATCAGATTACGCTGTAAGGAGGATGACAACATTGGTGGCAGAGTTAGCATTCCGGTGTCTGCAATTTGAGAGCGAGATGAGGCCTACCATGGATGAGGTGTTGGAAATTTTGAGGGGAATTGAGAACGAGGAGTACTACGAGGTGGAGAAAGCAGAGGTGGTGGTCATTCCGTCCGACGATGTGGGGCTGTTGAAGAGTATCTCACCACCTCTTTCACCGGATTCGGATAAATGGGTTAGCTGGTCCACTACACCTAGTGCCAGTGTTTAAGGTTTCCTTCTCAATATACTTTCTCTGAGTAGATGTTAGGAGTCTTTTGGACACAGGAACAGGATCCAAAAGGTCCTCTCCTGCCCACAAAGAATAATGTGGCTTTAAGATACGTAGACATACCCAAAAAATAAAAAAATGAATATCACCATCCAAAAAAGTTAATGTAAGTGTAGGTATCCTGGCAGGAGATGATCTCAATTGGAACCGGATACATATTTGTGGGTTCAAACTTTATTTTCATATTATATATTTAGTTTTGTTCTGTAAGTATATAATAGAAAGGATTTGTGATTATGTAAAAAATAAGTATTTATTTGAGATAACTAGAGATTTGTGAATAAAATAAAATAAACAGAAACCACTTATAGGCCGGCTGGATGAATTGAAAAGTCAGTAATAGTAATTGATCAAGGCTACTATTTGACACTATGTCCTTAGGAAGCCACTCGCAGTGGTGCTTAGAAACTTCTTGGATGTTTACCTCCTAGGATTCAATGATCGAATACACACAGAAGAAACACTACAATCATTGTGCATATTGAATCAGAATTGTGTTTTTCTCTCCCTTATACAGATGCTACAATACCTGAATTTTTTGGTCTTTATAAATGCATGAGGGTCGGATATTTATAGATAAATCATGACTGGACGGGACGGAACAGACACAGGCAAACAGGGGTGAATTAATAGACATATCTATGTTTGCTCAGAATAGTCATAAGGGTAAAAAGGGGCGATTAAAGATATACATTTATGACTGTTCAGTTTGGAACAACCATGATAGTAAAAGGGTAAAATGCGTGAATGAATAGACACGTCCACAATTTACTTGAAATATTTGGAAAAAAAATAATAATAATAAATTATTTTACATAGACTACCGATACCCAACTATAACACCAAATTTCGAGCCGTACAAGGCGAAATTCATTAAACAAATTACCTAGCCATTTTAGAGGCTAGTTTATTATTTTATGAGTGGGGACTAGAACTCTAAGTCTGATAGACTTATTAATTACAAAGTTTAATACAACCAACCTTTAATTAACTTTAAGTTTTTCGACTTGTATTCTAAAACAAAGTTGCAAGAACATGATGAAGAGAAATAAATAGAAGAGAAGACAATATTCTTATATAAACATATGTGATTATATGTTCATACACCCGCAAATTTACCTAACGGTGACTTGACTTGTCATTAAGTTTCCTATGATATATTCCTTGGGGAGATTGTAGAGGTATAATGGACATGCTCCTTCCTCTTTTAAAAGAGAAGTAATTTGTAGACCTTCAAGGGATAGGTACAGTTTGCTTGATTTTGTTTTTTTTTTATAGATCTTCAGAGCTTCTTCAACTTCTAAAACTTCTTAGACTTCTCCATTTTCAAAAGCTTCAAAAACTTGTTCTCTCATACAACTTTAGAGGTATTTATAGGTGCCAAGAATAGTTAGAGAAGACTCCTTGTTGATGAAGAACTCTATCTCCTTCATGACATTTTTGTTGGAGTGAGATTTTTCAAATCCTTATCCCAAAGATATAGGTGATTCTTCTATATGAAAATCCACCATCTTCCATCTCCTAGGTAGTTAGGAAACTCATAAGAGTCGTAACTATTCAAAATAACCACCGCCGGAGAAGATAGAGTCAAATTTCGATTTCTGATTTCTGCAGTATACGAATCTGAACAGTTCATTCGCAAACATTTTAGTGATGAAGATGAGTGGGCGAATGAGCTTATGATCCTTCATTTTCTGAGACTAAAGTGGGAGAATAGGATATTATTTTTTCATTCACACACACTTTTCAGGTTTCTACAGTTACCCCTTAGGAAAATGCACTATAAGTGTAGAGGAAGACAATGCATTTTTTTAGGCCAAAATAACGGTCTTCAGTTACTCCTCTTGATATTCTTTCTTTATTAGTTCCTGCTACTTTTCAAATTCCTTGTATTTTGACAAACATACCCTTACATGAGTATATAAGTCTTCCTTCTTCTTCCTCAGCTCATATTTTCAGAGCTCGTTCAATAGAACTCCTAGAGGCATCAAAGTTTTCTTTCTTAGTCTTTTAAAAGTGTGAGTTCTTCTTCATTCTCTTTTCTTTTTTTCTTCTGAATGATCATCTGAGGTGGGATGAATTGTAAGAAATGTCCATTTTTTTCCCTTGATCTTTTCTTCCTAAGTTTGTTTTCTTCTTGTTCAGGAAGGAAAGTCTTTGTATAACTAGGAGAATCCTTGATAAGATTTTGAAGAAGTTTCAGAATAGGATTCCAAACCCTTTTGCTTCATTTCTCTTGTTTAGAATTTCGGTTATCTTCTTCGGGGATGATCATCATCTCCGGCTTATTCACTACCTCCTGGTTTATTTAGTGAGTTGTTTGCTTGGATGAGTCATGAATGATTTCTCCTTGTTTTCTTTCGCGAGTTAAGATTCATTCACTTAGTGTGCACGAATGTGATTACCTAATCATCATTCACCCATTTTTTTACTCCATTCAAAGGGTATATTTCTTACTAAAGACAATCTTGTTCCTTTTATTCTTTTCAAGTGATGGCACCCAAACGAAAGTCCTCCAGCATGAGCAGGGGTAAATTGTCTACTCCTACTAATTTCCCTCCCAGGCGTATGAGACTTAGGTCTTGGACAACCCGACACTAAGCCCTACAGCAAGACTGAATCGTCGTCAAGATCCTGTGCCTATTATAATTGACTCAGCAAACTCTAAGGATAATCTCCCCATATTGGATTCTGATTCATCGTCGAAGACTAAATCTTCCCTAGAACCTAAACCTATTCTGGCCTCAGAACCTGTTCCAACACTAAGTACTTATCTTTGATAAAAATATTTAAGCTATTTTGAATTTTGACTTTCTTTTTATTGTGCAGAGCTTTCCTTCGAGGATGAGGAAGTTTCACCCACAGAAGAATACAATGAGCATGAATTATAAGATTTTCACAAGAATGCAAGGCATGTACGTTATACTCGTATCTACCTTCTACAAGATCTTACTGACATGGAACTCGAGGCACTAACATTACCATGTACTTGGGCTAGAGCCTTATCTTGCCTAGATGACGTGAAGATGTCCTTTAAGAATGTGGAGATTAGGTAGACTATGAAGTCTCTCCTAAACTCATCAGCTATTATAGCACAGGTTGAAGAGACTCTAAAGCTTTCTAAACCCACTCCTAATCTTGAAGCCCTCATAGCGGATATTGAAAGAAAAAATAGTTAATTTGAAGTGGGACCATGCTAAAGCAACTCATTTGGAGAGTTTTGGAAGTATAGAATTGGCTACATTGGCAGAGCATTTTCATTATGTTAAGTTAGAATATACGCATCTTTGGAACCGGATGAATGCTTGCTATGCTATTCTGGAGGATAGCGAATGTGTAATTGAGAACAAAGAACATCCGATTGCTCAGGCCAAAGCTATTTTGGCTGCGAGGCAAGAGAATATTAATGATGAGGCCCATCCTAAACAAGTGGTTGAGTGGTCTAACGCTGAGCTCATTTTGCACCAACAAGTTCCCCTCTCTTAAGAACTCTATGACAAGCTCAAAGCTTTCTTTTAATTTTTCTTATCGATCTTATCATGTTTGCTCTTCCTTCTAGGTTTATGAATATGTAACCTTTTGAACATCTCATCAATGAATTTTCTTTTCTTTTGTATCTTCATGTTCTTTGTACCTTTATGTCAATTGAATACTCCAACAATTTGCATATTTTGTCTAAAGGAACATCAATACTTGTCGGTATGAAAATAATCTTTCAAGCTAGGCAAAGTGGTTGTCTTATTAGTATTACAAGGACCATACTTTAACAAAACTCATGCTTATAAAGTATGATTATTTTTGTAGGCATAAGCCATGAAGTTAAACCACATTTTGGCATCTTGGAAGCTAAATGCATTGCCAAGCTCAAGCAAATAACTATGTTCCCTACTTACTTTGAACAAATTTTTAATCTTTGTGGTGGCGAATGTAAATTATTTTTGTCATTCGCTATTAAAATGTTGGCGAATGAAGAGTAAAAACCTCATTCAATCCATTATTTGTGGGCGAATGAAGTTTGTATTTCTCATTCGCTCACTCTCATTTGAAAATGCATTCTTTGAGGAGTAATGATATTTGACGGCACACATCTCTTCAATTACCTTCCTCTCATAGCTGGCGAATGAAAGGACCATCTTACCTTCCTAAGTGGGAGGTTTCTTTTTAAATTTTCTGTGGTTGGACTAGAATAGCCCCGCTGGTGTAAAAACCTAACCCTCTTCTTCCTTAGTTCATCTTTAGAGAAACTTTAAAAAAATCCACCATTATCGAGAGCTTAAAGCTTTGAACCCTTACAGTTTTTGCATTCAATCCTCAACTTTAAACAATCCAACATCTTTCTTTGCTCTTGTGGTCATACTAACACCATTCTTGGGTGTCTTTGACCATGGGAAATCCTTTTAAGCAATACCTTTTCCCTTCTTGAACCCGAAACTTCTCTTTCAATTCTAGGTGCGTATTGGGCCTTTGGAGGTTGATTTCATTTAGATAAGTAGCATGACCTCAAGAATAGGGTCATTTTGGTATAGGTTTTGAAGACTTTGGCTCAGTTTTGAGCATTTTATCCTTCAAGGCACATTCGGAATTCCAGTCTTCATCTCCGGCGAGGATTGGTTTTTTGGCAATCGTTCGCCACTTTAGAGCTGGCTTGAGTGGTTGTGAAAGGTTCTACGTGTGTTCATTTGCAGGTTGAGGTGCCTCTCATTCGTTTACTCCTTGCTTGTCAAGATGTTGGGCGCAAATGGGTAAATCTTTTCTCATTCGCCCACAATCAGGCATAATGCTGGCAAATTTTTATTGTCATAGAAATGTGCATGAACATGAAACCATAAGTCACATTTTCTCACTCAAATGCTCATTCGTGCAAATACTCGTAAGACATTAAAAATGCATATATTCAATTTTTGATTTTAGTTTCCTTCTTTCTTTGCAGAGTAATGGCTCTCAGGAGACAAATCTTATACGATCGTGAGTGCCGCGAAAGTTTTCTATCCCCAATACATCAAACTTATGAATGGATTTGTAGCCGAAGCCTTTTTGATCCAAAATTTGTTGACCCGATGATGGATCATGCACTGAGCCTGCCTGACTATATCAAAACTGTCAGTAAGGGTTGATGCCGCCTAAATGATAGAGCTCGTTGGAACAACGGAGTCCGTGAAACACTACTTCCCTCTACTGAAGAAGGGAAAACTCTTAAAGATTCCATCACCAGTGATCTTAGGAGTTTGATTCGGAAGATTTACTTGGGAGAAGAAGAATGGGTTGACTGGTTCTATAGATGATCTTCTTTTTTTTAAGTGGGGGAAGTTGATGGGAATCCCTCATTGAGCAGTGTCTTGACAATTACCACTAGAGATAAACGCTATCAGGATGGCTGAAACATTGTGTGGTTCTACTAGCAGCTTTAACAAGCATCATGCGATGGTAACAGAGGTGATCTTAAGGTAGTACCCTAACACCAACACCTTTTTATGCCAATATGGTGAGCTAGGTATCTTACTATGGGAATTCATTGGCGTAAGCCATTTGCCTCATGAAGGGAGACTGATGGAGGAGTATATTCCCTTCAATTCTCACTTTGAGACACTCTCCACCACATGTCAAGGGCTATTTTAGGTATTCTCTGATTTTAACAACATAAATGTCTCGTATGACAACTAGCTTGGACGCATTTGCCAGGGTCCCTTAGGTATGACTGCTAGAGGTAAACCTTTGCTGTGGACCAAAAATAATATTCAATGCAGCATCGACCTTGACAGTCCTACATTCTTGGCTAGAGTTTATGCGGCCTTTCTAAGTGGGTGGGCTCTCCCTAGCAGCATGGGTGAGCGTATACACCCTGGAGTATTCATTGTTACTACAAACTCAACTGATGGGATCTTCATGAATCTGGCGGTTCCTAGTCTTTGTTGCCTATCTAGTGGCCTACAAGACATTGTGGAAGCGAGTCTTTAAGAATGTTGGATTAGGGAGAAACTAGTACACTTTCTCCATCAATATTTTTTTGCCTGGTTGAGCTTCATTTCCCTTCAATTTACCAAAGAGGAGAGAAGAATCTATGCACTATTGCATATCTCAACACTTTGAAGAATCAGCGAGCAGAGATGGTGCTATGACCTACCACTTTATTCTGATTTACATAGAAACTTGTCCTCATCCCAGACTACTCGTTTAGGAACAGACCCTTGTAGATGATAGGTCATTAGTAGGAGAGGCTTAGGCATATTTTTTCTCTCTTCGGAGCGATGAGCTAGCATGGAAGAGGGACAACCATTTTCATATTAAGGCCTACAACACTCACAGATTTGTTCACCAATTCTCTTATTTCCAAGGGCTTCTCTCTCTCCCTACCCGTGTAAAAATAGTGGGTAGAACAACCAACTTAGAGAAGATTCAAGAAGCTTACTTATATTTTGTAAGGTCAGGCACAAGTAGCCGAGTGGTCATCCCTAAATAAATGGCCGAACAAGACAACCTCTAATTCGATTATTGTTATGGAAAGTGGTGGTATAACTTATTTTTTTCAGTTGTAAGATACAATAAAGATTGGGATAACTCCCACATTATTTTTTATGATGATCAAGGTATCGTAATAATGGCTGATAAGTCTCAGAATAAGACATTGGCCAAGAAGACGTCGGTCATCCAATGGCAAACAGTCATAAGGCCATCAAGAAGAAAATGAGTTAATCCTACCATCTCCTTCAGCCACCGAGGGAGAAGAAGAGTAACCAAATAAACTGAAAAGGAAAAGAGGTGCAAGGAGTAAGTCTCATGGGAGGAAACCCTAATGCATCCTATCTCCTAACAGGGCAAGAGAGCCTGAATGAATGTCTCCTATCCATGAAGATGATTTTGAAGATATTGGAGGTTATCCTTTTGAGGAGCCCCAACACGCGGTGGTAGGAGTAGGACAATGTGAGATCCCCTCTCTTAGAGAATTCGTGTCAGGGGCAAGATCATTGAGGAGCAGAGACAACTAGTTGGTATATTGCTAGTGAAGCAAGAATAAGGCCTAGTGCAGCCTTTCAACCATCCCTCCCACATTTCTGCTGATGGAAGGCCCTAACCAAAAGGTCCAATAGATCTAGATGCTGCTCTTATCAGACCCGGAGTGCCTAAAAGACCACAGGGGCCATTGGGTATCCAACGGTATGCATCCTATCGACAATTATTCGGTGTTTGTACCATGATCAAGAGGGAACTTGAGGCCTTATGGCATCATGGGGGAACTGTGCATAAACTCGTCATTACTATGAATGGGTACAACTTGGAAAGTCACTTTTTGGATTCAGTCTTTCAAAAGGTGACTGGCATCATGTGCAAACTTTAAGCATATATCCCTATCGGCCAAGACATTTCCTTGGTGACTCGTGACTCTCTTCCTAGTTTTATAGAGAATATTAGGAAGGGGTTGGCGACTACTAGAAGGAGTCTACCTTTTGTGACATCCGAGTCTGGGCATGGGACTATGGAGAAACCCTTAGGAGAAGATGAAGAGTTTCATTTTACAATCGAATGCTCCCTTGCCACTGATCAGCCTACTCACTTCAGTGATGAGCCCAACAATGAAGAAGAGGCGGCGACTTAAGTCCAACAGGCCTTAATCACATCACGTGAGACGGAAAGGTAAGAACCCTATGTCCCTTTCAAAGGGAAAGGTGTTGTTGACGATGATGAGCCCTTATGCATCGTTGGAGAGGGGGCTTCTTCAAGTGGTCTAGAGGTTGGCGGATCCTCCCATACACCCTTTGAGCAAGGGCCATGGAATTCTCCTTCACCAACACCTTCTAGAGAGCATGGCCAGGTACGATTATGTATGTTTATGACTTTAACACATCTTATTTTGTCATTCATCATTTCAAACTCTTTTTTTCTCATGATTATTCGCAAATGGGTCCTCGCAGAAGATACAACAGAGCCAACATCCCCTAAGCTGTGAAAACTGGCCCTTGACGAAGATAACCCCCAGATGACCACAACAGAGAAACAAGGTGTCCCAATAATAGGAGAGACAGATTTAGTGACCAAAAAAGTAGATAGGGTCCATCCTGTTATCACCCTCGAGGAGCAACAAGACTTGGTCGAGTTGGTGTTGGCCATGAACTTTAAGGGAGAGGAGATGAATTCCTCACAAGATTCTGAGGTGTTTGTGAGCCTTCATGTCCCTACCAATAGCTTACATGATGTGGTCATATCTAAAATAGGGGAACTAGTAGATTATGAAGACTTTGAAAAGGACAACCAAAGGTGGACCAATAGTTCCGGGGAGGGCAACCCATTGGCCTATGAGTTGGGAAATATTGGCGAGAACCCTGATAAATCACTTGTAGCCACCACTGAAGCGAGTGATCAGATGACAAAGGATGCTGATGAGGAGATTTCTGCTGTAAGTGAACCTTCCGACTCTATTAATGTGGGGATGCCTGAAGTGCATTATAGTCCTGAAGCCAATAAGCCCCAGGGTAGGACTATTGATGAAGTTAGCGAGCTTATGACCACTTCCACTAATGATGCCCTTAATACTTCATCTACTCCACCTGTTGAGGAGGGTAGCAACATAATTGATAGAGAATCGATCATAGAGGCAACTCAAGAAGAGAACCTGATCCAAAAGGAGGAGGTGACAGCCAACATAAATTGTCCCGAATCAATCATTAACCCCATCATGGAAGAATCAATAGACAATGACCATCCCCAAGATGAAGTGATCTCTGAGAAAGGTATATGTTACCACCCCTCTACATTATCCATCCCATTAGTTTTTGTGTTCTTATATGCTGAATTCTTCTTTTGTCTTTAATCTAGCTGTTGAGGAGGCGCTTCCTGTGAGACAAGATCCTATAGAACTTCCCCCCATGGGCCATGGTAAACTTTTCACTTTGTTATAAGATATATCTCAGTGTACCATTGCTGACACTTCTCTTTTTCTTGTTTAGAAGAGATCGTGAACACTGCTAGTGCTATTAGGTGCCCTTCCAAGATTGCCTTAACACACGTGATCCACCAAGGGATGATCGAATTGATAATAGCCTTAACACCCTAATCACCTAACCTTGTGAGCACATGGGACGAAGTGTCGATGGCCTTTGCTGAAGATGTAGAAACCATTATTCGTGATGACGGGTTTTGACGGGGTGTAGAGATGTATTTTGTATCTTTGGTTAGACAATCAACATTAACATCGAAACTTGCTAATATAGAAAGCAATGTTAAGGCTTAGGTTAGTCTAAACGTTGCAAAGGCTGAAAGGAAGACCTTGATGGGGTAGCTAGATCAAGTTTGGGACTCAATGACCAGCATGGATAATGACTTGGCCAATGCTTAGGAGGAACTACTGAGGGTGCAAGCTCGGATCGTGACTTTCACAATGACTCGGGAGGCAAAGGTGACAGAAGGAAGTTCTCTTGAATCGATGATTTCTTCAGTTTCTTCCACTATAGATTGTCTTCACGAAGAATTTTCCAAGTGATGTAACCAAATTCGATTCTCCCTAATCATGGAAGAGGATCTATGTAAATGTCTCCTTTCCATTTTTTCAAAGTGATATACTGATGTAAAAACCCCTTTTGTTAATAAAATAAAACATAGAGCTTTATCATTTATTGTCTTGTCTTTTTCTTATCATTTCCCTCTTCTATGAATCATTTTCTCTACTCAACATTATGAGAGTCAAGTGTGGTTGACATTATTAGAGTCGAAGGTAGTCGACGTTGAGAGTCAAATATGGTCTACATTGTCGAATATGGTTGACATTATGAGAGTCAAATGTGGTGGACATTATGAGAGTCACGTGTATTTGACATTATGGGGTTAAATATAGATGTGGTGGACATTATGAGAGTCACGTGTATTTGACATTATGGAGTCAAATATAGATGTGGTGGACATTATGAGACTCACATGTAATCGAAATTATAAGGGTCAAAGTCAATTGACTTTATAAGAGTCGAATCCAATTAATCTTTGACATTGTGAGAGCCAAATATGGTTGACTCTATGAGAGTCGGATGTGGATTAGCTATGAGAATCGAAAGCCATGCTCATGTATGCTCCTATTTCGTGTAAATGAGATATCCTACCCCTACGACGGATGTTGTGATGGTATATCCCTGAAGTGACGTGAGTGATATTCTTTTAACAACAATACCAAACCATTGCCTTGTAGAGGTAATTAAATGATGTTGGTTGAATTCGAACCATTATAACAGGACGGACCTATTGCTTTTGTTCTCTTTTCACGACATCATTTCTAAAGGATTACAGCCATTCATGTTTATAAATAAGAGGGTTATGCCCACCACCCTTCTCATTCCTTCGGCTTTTGTAAATACTCTTTATTTCTATGTTAGAGACATGGCTCCCAAGAGAAAGATTACTAGTGCTCCTAAAGTTGGAGAATCATCAGGGTCACGAGTGAGGCGAGATGGATCTTCCCCAACCAAGGGGGAGGATCTTGAGTCTTTATTTGACTGTGGTATGTATCAAATCCCTTGTTTACTTCAATGACTAGTCCTCTTAATTTCCATGATCTGATGATGCTAATTTTACAGATGTGATGAGGGCACCTGCTACTGAAGAAATGAAGGCACAAGTCAAGGAGGCTAGCTAAGAATAGGATACACTTATCAGGTGCTTGATTGGCCTTTCTATTGAAGAAGTAGATGTCTCTTTCACTCGACAAGAGATTTTAGACACACTGGTTGCGTAAAAGCTTGCGTGTACAACTCCGAGTTTAGGGACATAGTAATGTGCCTCCTTGATGCTTTGTCTAAACTCTATGAGGCAAAGGACATCAAGATGCTAAAAGGGTTGAAGCACGACATTCACTTACCCCTTTAGGAAGAGGAAATCAGAATGGTGGACTTAATTGCCCAGTAAACCTGGGTGTTAGAAGAGATCCAGCCGCTAGTGAGAGATGCTAGCGAGTTGATGTCCCAAATGGAAGCGTTGAAGGAGCACTTTAACAAATTAATGAATTGCCTGGAATCTCACAAGAGGTTTGTTGACCATGTAGGAAATTCGTTTTGTCAGATTATCTATGTGGTGGACCGTTGTAGGGGTGAGTTGATGAGCCGAGAGATTGACAGACACGATGGAGTCTTTAAGGATACTATTTATAACCTCAACGCACCATAGTCAGATGTCAATGCGGCAAATGATGTCCTAGAGGTGAATGCATAGGTGTTGCATTCATTGCATGTCAAACTCTTGGGTTTTAGTAGTCCTAATGGTGCAAGAGACTAAGGGTGTAGTGTAGTGGTAAGGCAGAGTGCCCTTAGTTATACTTTCTATGTTGTAGCAACATTTTATTTAATAAAAGTTAAAATTTTTATCAAAATTTTGTGTGCCTCCAAATTTCATATATGAGTCTCCCCTCCCCCTTTGAGAACTATATCATGTGCTAGAAATTTGTAACACCAAATTTTAAGCCTTACCTTAAGCTTTCAAAGCTTGACGTTACTGTCATTGTCCTTTCCTAATGTATCACATGTTGGTTCCTAGGGATCAGGCTTTCGATAGTATGTGGCAGCAGTAAAGTGTCTGTTGTTTGAAAAGGATTACTATATGTTATTATGGTGCCTTGAGTATCTTGCCAAGGGTACTTGATACACTGGTGGTATATGGAGGGGACCACCTGAAATTTATGCATCCATGGTTGACCAATGAGGGAGTTGTAAGCAGTGTCTGCATCAATTATGTAAAAAGGCATCCAATCTTCTATGAAGCCAAACTTTGTTCTTAGCTTAATAGAACTAAGAGGACGTTGCTCATTTTGATTAAAGCCTTGGATGACAAGTGTACTGGGCCTGAGCTGAGATGGATCTACTCTTAGGTAGTCCAGGGTTTTGACTAGAAATATGTTGACTGCTAAACCGCTATCAATCATTACTTTAGACACAAGCTGATTATCAATAGAACCTATAATGAATAATGGTCAATTATGGCTAGGATCATCAGAATATCGGTCGGTGTCTTCAAAAGTGACTGTGGGCATACACAACCCTTCTCGCGTTGTAGTTTGTCAAGAAGCCCTAGCGATCTCATCATTTACGGTGAACTCATCTGGGTGAGTTAGTGCATAGACCATAGAGGCCTTGAGCTCTGGCGACATACGAAGAGCATCGTAAATAGTTAACAATGATGAGATCATCTTAAGGTGCATCATCACATCATATGGAATTGGGTTATTTGTTTTCTTGATAGCCTTGTTGTGTTCGGCTTTCATAGCCATCTTTTTCATTGTATCAGCTTGTTGGTTGATTGTAGGACCCCGTGGTGGGATCTATTTCCCAGATCAGAGCTTGACTTGGTTAACATACCAGGAGTGTGGCTGGTGTCCCTCTACAAGGGTAGTGATTTTAAGTTTGGAAACATTGCAAGCCTCCATCTGGGGATGAGTAGATATTTCATCCTTAAAAAAATCTTGAGATGCTGTAGTGAAGGTAGAATTACCATCATCACTATCAGCACCTTAGTTAGCGACCAAGGGTGACATGTCTTGCAAGGCTAAATCATGGCACCATTTTTGCCATAGATTTGGGGCATTGTCATCTTCATCAGCTGAAGTCAATGAGTCACTGGCATCTATGTCGACGTCCCATTGATCTTGAGGCAAAAACTATATCAAACTTTGTATATATCAAAGATCATGTCTATATGCCCTTTATCGGTAATAAAAGCAATCAATGAGCATTGGCCATGAAGAAACATAGCAGGATGGTAGAGTCAAGTACCATTCAAAAGCATGTGAGTCTAGGGAGATTGGAAAAAGTCACACCAATAAATAATGGGTGGTGTTTGGCAAATTGATTTCTTGCAAGAAACGACTAGTATGAAAATAGGGATCCCCGTTCCCTATATATAATGTGAACAGAGGGAGCTGATAATCCTCTAGAAATTGGGTAAGATATACCTCATGTCTGATAGATTGCCTTGTTTCACCAAATTATCGGAAATCCAATAGTTGTCCGATGATTTGATCAGGGGCACCCTAAAATTCTTTATATGTCTATTGTTGAGGAGGTTGTCTTAGAGGATCTGTATTCCAAGGTTCATAGGGCTCCATGTTTGGCCTCATAAATTTATGAATAAACATTTCAATTAGGTGGCCCCAAGAAAGTATGCTTTACAGCACTAAATTCATGTATCAATCCAATGGTGAACCGTTTAGGGAGAGTGGAAATAGTCACAATAACAAATTATCATTGTGTATAAACTCTCTACATGATATCATGAATTTAAACAAATGACGACACGGACATTGATAGCTTTCATTTGAGAAGGTGGCGAATAATGAAACCTCAAAACCCTAGAAAAATGCCTTGAAATATATAGCTCAATGGCAAGGGAATGCTCATTGCTTAAACTTGGTTAACACATTATGAAAGTATATGCATTTCCAAGGTGTCATAGGCAAACAAGTAATTCTTGCAGACCGCAGTGGAGGGTCTTATATAGAACCTGTTAGTGCAATGGAGATACACCCTGCATTGTATCTATATACTGTCATTGGAATTATTACCCCTTTATAGTGATCTTGGGATATTAAGCTATTCTGTAGCCAATCGATCACTATTATTGACCCATGTAGTGTTAGTGCTGGATGTGATTCTTTGCATGAGCAAGGATTACCATCAATTGGCTCCATATTACAAGTGACAACCGGAGATTGGAGTAAGTCTTCAAGTATAAACTATTCCAATGTTACCAGCATTCATAGAGGTTGCTCTAACAAGTCGTCTTCATGGAGCAATGGTGGAAAGACCTCAACTTGAAGAGTCTTCTTTTTCTTAGTTACCTCTTTCAAGTGGAGGGGTCTTTTTTAAGCACATTTAGGAGGGCTATGTATCTGTTGTGTTCCTGCTTTAATGGCTTGGAGTCTTCTCTTACATGTCACTTTGCTTTTGAATATGACCCAATTGTCCTCATCATTACCATCATCCTCATTATCTTGAGTATTCATGAGGTCGATTATATCCTCATCAACAAAAACAACATTGGTGGTTGCAGCCCTCATACTTGCATTCAATTCCATGGTATTCTTGTCAATTAATTCTTGAGGCTTGTCTTTAAACAAAAAATAGTCTTACAAAGTATGACCCAAAATACAATGATATTTGTAATACTTCGGGTCATTGACCTTATCAACTTTTATGGGTCTTTTTAACTCAGGGAGTATGGTATCCTAAGATTCAATTGTTATCTTAAAGAGACTCTCTAAATCATGAGGATGGAATATATAAGCATTCTCCATCGCTCTTTCATGCTTGGCCTTTTAGGAGGGGCTTCTTATTCTACTAGCTTAGTCGTCTCTGTAGTATGTTTGACTTTCAACTTAGTGGGTAACCTTTTAATGCATACCATGGCAGATTCTATCTTGTTAACCATAAGTTTTCCTTTTCTCTCACGTTTGTGGTCTAACAATCTTCTTTATAAAGCGGACTCTTTGGATATCAGGTCATCGAACCGAGAGTACTTCTGCATCGTAAAATGGAGAGAAAGCTTGAAGACTATATTATGTAAACACATCTCAATGAGTATTTTAAGGGGAGGTTCATTCTCACAAGCATAAGACATATTCTTCCATCTATTGATAAAGTCTACCACCATAAGACATATTCTTCCATATTCTTTCATTAAGCAATTCATATAGTTTCACAGGCCTATAGGTTCTGTGAAACTACTGTACAAATGCTTGTTTCATTGAATCCCAGTCTGAAATGGAATAGGTTTTAAATTTGAATACCACATAAAAGCGAACCCATCTAGAGATTAAACGAACAATTTTAACAAGTCACCTTGTTAGGCGATAGCACCACACTAGGATTTTAAATGAGCAATATGTTGCTTAGGACATGTCGTTCTATTATATGTGTTGAAATGAGGGTGGACAAATTCCGGTGGGAAGGGTACCACATTCATATGCGATTGATATGGTTTCCCAGTTTTGTATGTACTTATAGTTTCTTACTCTTTGTATTCATTGAGCATTTCAATCATCATTGCCCGTATATAATTAGAGTCCATCATGGGTGCAGATGGATGCGCATACGGTCCCTGTGGCATAAAGGGAGGCTATGTATATGCATTGTAACCATATGTCCAAGCAGACATATGTCCATATAAGGGTGACTCCTGTTGATGATAAGTAGCCTGGTGAGGTCCTTGTGGATGTGGGCCTTGTGGGAACCCATGTGTAAATGGCCTTTGTGAGATGGATATATTAGGTGCAACACTCATAGCTGGGGCGGCTCCTGGCAAGGTGGAAAAGACATATTTTAGTGTGTAATGGGGGTACCCCCCTTGGGTTTAGCTAAGAATGGTCGACCTTACTAATTCTACTGTGGTAAATTTATGATTTGGCGGGGTCGTGTCCTACCTTTCGAGTGTGAGTTTCTCAATCATGACTTTTAACTCAGCTATTGTGATGTTCGGAGTAGCTAAATGTCAGTCTCGGCTTTTTACCTGGGCTCCTCATTCTACGGTTATAGTGTGCTCCCCTTTAGACTCACAACGGTACTCTTTAAGGTCTACATTTTCTATATTTGTTATAGAGTCAGTCGGTGGATCTTGACCTCCTCTTGATCTCGTTATCGTCACTTCATGCCCTTGTGAGGTAGAGGTAACTTTAACTATTATAGTAGTTCTAAGTGTGGAATAAGGACTATCCCTATGATAAAACATAACAGAGGAGGCTGTTGAGGCCCTTCTAGTGGTTGGTAACCCTCTTGAAGGTGTTCTATGCGTCCTGACACTTGCAGCTAGTTGACTTCTAGTCATCCTGCTAGCAGAGTTGAAAGCTCATGGTCATGACCTAAAAGGACTCGAGGTGTTGGCAGGGGCATCTTTCTTTGCCCCGATAAACATTACCGTTGCTTGGGTGTCATGAGTAGACCCGAATATCTTACCCTTACCAACATAGGGTGTATAGCCCAAACTTTTTGGTGTAGGAGGGCAAGGAAGGGTCGTCCCTTTGTAGATGTGCCCATGGTGGCATCACATTAATTTGCATGTCTCCCATCTTTGGTTGCATGTGGAAGAACTTACGTGATCTAGCCCTTTGCCTTTGAGTGATGTTTCTTTTTTGCTTTTGTTTGGGGGATAACACCCTTCTTTTTTTTTTTGGTGATTTACTTTCTTTAAGCCCCCTAAGTGGCTCTAATTGGGTTAACAACATTGAGTTCCTAAACTCTACCCTTGCCTTGTTACACTGCCGATTGTGCCACATATGTGGGATTTGGGTGGTTGCATTGCCCTGTTACAACTCTTTCTACAAAGTATAACTTCCAATGGTTCTTGCTTTAGATTTCTTTTTCTTATTGTGTAAGTTTATTTATGAACAAGTGGCTTGAATGTCCCATTTTGGTTTATAACCTGTTCTTCTATATGGTCCCTAGGCATTATGGAAACTCCTATAAGAGTAATGTGTATTGTAGTCAAATCCTGGTTCTCTGGTGGTGAATGGAAATTTTGCCTCACACCAATAAATGTGCACGAATGAGACTTTTCTTCATGTTGGCTATGTGCGAATGTGGGAAACCTTTGTTCATTCACCATAATAACATCGCGTGAATGTCGTCACTTTCACGAGCATAAATTATTCCGTGAATGTGAAACTTCATTCTCATTCGTGAGAGATGTTTGCAACAAAGAGTTTGTGAGAAAACCACAGTCATTGGCTTAGAGTTCCTCTTAGCGAGTGCAGCTGTGTAATTGAAGACTATTTTCAGACTTAGACATCCAAGACTTCCCCCTTCTCCATGCATAATGTTGTCTGCGGTGATGAGTATTTTATTGCAAATGAATATTTTCCAGGTCATTCAAGGGTTCAGACCTCGACGAATGTGAATACTCATCCTTATTCACACAATTTAACTGTGACAAATGAAAATCTAGGCCCTTGCCCGAATCATCAATCTGTGCTTTTCCAGAGGTTTTAATAGCCTTTGTATGACGGTTTAGCTCAGCCTTAGGTAACGATTGTTTTCTTAAATTATTCAAAGTGATTTGGGGAATATAACCCCTTGGTTTATTTTTAGGATTGTCATTTTTGACAGAAACAGGCAATGCTGCCACTACCTAGGGGGAGACCAAAGCCTCAACGCCTGATGACGTTAGGGAGATCGAAGCCTGAACCTCTTGTTGGGAGACTAAAGCCTCAACCACATGTGAGTTTTGGGAGACTGAAGCCTCAACCACAAGTGACTTTTGGGAGACCAAAGCCTTAACCATAAGTGACTTTTAGGAGACAAAAGTCTCAATCCATGTTTTCTGTATGACTCATGGTGAACCGGCAGAGGGTTCCACGGTTGCAACTCTATTGAGGTACCTATGAAAGAAGGAAACACCCATTAATACAACGGAACTTAAAGAGATATGAGAGTAAAGTATAGTCCTACCGGGCGTGCCAAAAATTTGTAACACCAAATTTAGAGCTGTACAAGGCAAAATTTGTTGAACAACTTACCTAACCATTTTACAGACTAATTTATTATGTTATGAGTGGGGACTAGAACTCCAAGTCTGATAGACTTGTTAATTACAGCCGTTTAACACAGTCAACCTCTAATTAACTTTAAGTTTCTTAACTTGTATTGTAAAACAAAGTTACAAGAACATGAAGAAGAAGGAATAGAAGAGAAGACAATATTCTTATATAAACATTTGTGATTACATATTCATACACCAACAAATTTACCTAGCCTTGACTTGACTTGTCATTAAGTTTCCTATGATATCTTCCTTGGGGAGATCACAGAGGTATAATGGATGTGCTCCTTCCTCTTTTGGAAGAGAGGTAACTTGGAGACCTTCAAGGGATAGGTGCAGTTTGGTTGGTTTTTTTTTTATAGATCTTCAGAACTTCTTCAACTTCTACAACTTTTTAGCCTTCTCCATTTTCAAAAACTTCAAAAACTTATTCTCTCATACAGCTTTAGAGGTATTTATAGGTACCAAAACTAGTTAGAAAATAGTCCTTATTGAGAAAGAACTCTATTTCCTTCATGGCATTTTTGTTGGAGTGAGATTCTTCAAATCCTTATCCCAAAGATATAGGTGATTCTTCAAATCCTTATCCCAAAGAATGTGAACAGTGTATTCGCGCACATTTTGCTGACGAAGATGAGTGGACAAATGAACTTATGATCCTTCATTCGCCAAGACTAAAGTGGGCGAATGAGATATTATTTTTCTATTTTCTACACCAATCCAACCCGGCTCATTGTGCCCGCGTGTGTGTTTGGGCTTAGCCCATGTTTCCTTGGTCCCCTCACTTTCACAAAACCGTGGTGCCCCTTAGGGCCCACATGTATGTCCAAGGAAGATGTATATAAACCTTCAACGTTTTATGGGCTAACCAATGTGGGAGTATTCAAGGTTTTACACCTTTAACCAATATTCAAGTGGACACTTTTGGAGACAATTTCTCATTCGCCCATTAACAGTTTAATTTGCACAAACAACCATACGATATTATTCTTCTCATTGAGGTGAACACAACCCTATGTGGAACCGCTTCGAACGTCATGTGGGTCCCACTTTTATTTTGACTTAAAGTTGACCAAACAGTCATGTTTCAAAACCATTTCTAACATGCCATTCATAAGAGTGCAATGCCTTTTTTTTTTTTTAACGTTTTTTGTTAAGTTATCCATGAGATACAAGGCTGCTAGTACAAGTTTGAGAGCATTGTATATAATTAAATGAGCAACTCATCTTAGTTACATCATGTGTCAATATGTCCGAAAAGAGGCATCAAGTTCAAGAACAAATCACGTGTCAATATGTAGCATGCTTACAAAGGTTTTTCCATTGCAATCAATCATTTTTCATTTGGAAAACTGATTGTGCAAGACTTTAAATTACAAATTGGGAGAAAATTTTCTATGACCAAAATTGGTGTGATCACACCACAGGCTGACATGTGTGTATAAGCTTACAAACATATAAAAAAAGTAGTCAATTCAAAAAATAGGTGCCCAAAAAAATTCAAAAAAAATCATATGTCAATCTATGATGCACTTCACACATTGGTCACATATGATTTACTCCCTTATAAATTGTTTGGGTTCAAATCATCTCCGGCATGACATGAAAGATATCATGCGACTACCAATCAACATGTCTGACAAAGGAAATCTCAGTAAATACACAAGGGTTAAAGGAGGGTAAATAAATAAACAGTAGATCAAATCACTTTATATTTAGCAAAGTTCTCTTTATCAAGCATCATGTGCATATTGGTTTGGTGGTGATTACTTTCGGTTAGATTGGAGTCTTGGAGATGATTCACACTCAAATTCATGCCGTGAAGTTTTTTAACAACCTTTCTGTCCTTTAAATAATGTGACTAAACGGAGGTTTCAACTTTCAAAGCCTAAAAAGGGAAGAACAAAAATTCCATAATACTACATATATTGTGTGTAGTAGTACTGGCATTGAGCTCCTTACCAATCTCCATATGGGGAAATATCACACGAGTACTTCCTGGATAATACCCGACTAAAGGTACTTTAATAAACACACAGGTAATAATTAATGTGAAATTACCATAATACTCTCACCTGATTCATGTGATTTGCCAAGGCACGCACCCTTAATTTGTCAGGCATTATGTCATGTATTGGTTGGTATTTGGCATAATACCTCTTCTTTTGGACTAGAGATGATTCAAACCATAATGACGCCCAGGCAATTATGCTAGATTAGGGAGAAAATGTTCTACTCCCAAATTGTCTACTCACACATCCTCTCAGACACTAAGGCCCAGTCTGGTTACCATGAAAAATTTTTCTCATGACAAAATTTTCTCAAGAACTCACTTTTAAGCCATCTGATTTCATGAAAAGTTGGTTTTCTCATGTATTTCTCATGATTATTTTCTTTCCTTTTCTTGCGGGATTTTACTTTCTATTCTTTTCTTTTCTTTTCTATACAATCCAAGGCAACCAGACTGGGCCTAAGGCTGGGATCTATAGGGTTAAAATCATAAAAATGGCTTTCAGAGAAAAGCATCATGTGCCAGCCTTTGTGTCTAGGAGCATGGGGATAGACAATTTGGGTGCAGAACATTTGTTCCCTTTTGTTTCACACCTCTTAGAGTGAGAGGGGTACAATGTGTGATATGCATCATAGATGATTTTTTATTTTTATTTCTGGAATTTGTTGTATTGAGGAGTTGTCTTTAGTTCAACCTGAATATAGTCCATTTGTGCGCACATTTGTGCGATCTGGAGAGCAACCTAATTGACCCATTTTTGGATGTTTAGGCCAAAATTTATACCCATATTTAGGTTCCATGACCCAAACCAGTTTGAGGGGGTATTTTGGGAGTTTAACCTGGTTTTTGTTGTAGGGTTTTTGGGATGCACACCATTATAAAAAAACGATTTTTGGGTCTTGTTGAGAGCGTTGAAGCAAGATTATTCTGGGAAGAGTTTTTTTGGGTTGCTTTTTTGTTTCTTTACGGTTTTGCCTTTGAGTTTTGGGAACTTGCCTTTGTGTGTTTTGTAATTTGTTTCTCTATTTTTGTAAAAGCTCTTGATCCTGTGGACGTAGGCAATCTTCTTGCCAAACCATATTAAAACTTTCTGTTGTGTGATTGATTTTTGTCGTTTTGTTGTTTTCCCTTTTTGTTTCATCCGATACGTTTTGTTCCCCTATGTCACAACATGGTGCCTTTTAAACATTTTTTTAATGCTTTTAAGGCGGAACCCATAATGTGTCAGCCTATGCTGTGGTCACACATTGGTCACTCCAATTTTGGTTATAGAAGATTTGCTCTAAATTTGTAATTTGAAGTCTCGCTCTATTGGTTTTACAAATATACTTTTCTTTTCCTTCATTATCCTATTTAATCTAAAAAGCTATTTAGGTGTGAACTTTCGCCGGAGATTCACTTGCCAAGTATTCGTCTGAATTACTTTGTCATGCCAAACGCGCGTGTACTCACTTTTCATAGGCGGAGCTTTCACGGCAGATGATAGGCTTCCATTTCTCCCCTCCCACCTCAGACGTTTTGAACAAGCCCAACCTCCTCAAAGACTTTCAACAGTTACGGTTAAATTGATTTTTGGAGCTTGTGAAGACTCTAAAAGGGTCAAAGCTTCCAGTGAGTGTGAAAATAACTCCTTCCACGCACGACACTCAATCAATAATATCTACACAAAACAAAGAATTTAGAGGACTCCAGTGCTCCGAGTTTTCCGTAAGTCTTCGAACCTTTCGGCAAGTCTTTGATAATCCATCCAAGTCAATTGACGTGTTAACTGGGAAAAAAGTTCTGGATCCAAGTGGTATAACAACTTTCTTTCTGATCTATATTTCCCTCCGAGAGAGAATACATTGAAAAGAGGAAGAGGTTTTGGAGTAGTTGTGGGATCTTGTTTTGAGTTTCTCTTACTTTGATTATCATCGTGTGAGATGGGTTCTACCTTAATGGCCTTCCCTGCCTTTGTTGTTGCTTTTTTGTTCTTCTCCCTATCGCACCTTTCTCTTCACTCTGCTGAAGAACACTCCCCACAATGCCCTCCATTCAGCTGTGGGAATCTTAAATTCAATTATCCCTTCTCTAACTGCAGCCCCCACCTCGGCAACCATTTTCGATGCGGGTTGAGCATTATCCTATGTCAAAGGGAAATTCCCATGCTCATAGTCGAGGTTAAAACATATTATGCAGTTAAATACATCGATGAGGTAAAGAAAATTGTTAGGATCAATTTACCTTTTTTGTCTCAGAAGAAAACAGGATGCAATAAAATCAACAAGCAAAGTGAAAACAGAAATCACGCACAACACAAGATTTACGTGGAAAACCCAAATTTGGAGAAAAACCATGGAGCCGTAGAGAAAACTTTCACTATTTGGAAACCTCGTCAAAGACGATTACAATTTTTTGGAATCTCTCCCCCTTCACAAGTAACCCTAAAACAAAACATATAAATACCCCCCAAAACCCTAATACATGGTGGATACGGTTCGGATCTGGTCTGGTACATAAAACCATAAGAATTGGTACATAATCTGGTTCGCTTTGCTCACCTTTGTCCAAAATTTTTCGTATTCGGGTTTTTTCGGGTTATATCTGGGTCACATTCGGATTGATAAAATTTGATACTAACCCGAATCAAACTTCACACATTACAAAAATCATTATGATCCAAGATTCCCTACTCATTGGGGCCTTAAATTGAGAAACTCCAATTCCATCTACAATTTCTCCACATCTATCTTCGATACTCTTTCATTTAAAGTAAAGAGCCCCAATGTTACATTGATCAAATGCGAAAAAAATCTTATATCTCATCATTTTCTAGAACGTCTTCCTACTGGTTTTCACGAGTACAAAGATTGCGAAAACTCTAGACTGTTCTATTATAACAATTCAAAGCAAAGTCTACCACGTGTACTATATGGTTGTTTAGTCTTTTATTTTCATGTGCTCCCACCTTCGGATGGGAATTTGAATAATCTCTTGCCTCTCTTGGAAAATGGTTTTTCTCTTAAATGGAGTTATTCCCAAAATGTCATGGCTGTGAGACGAGTTGTCGATGGGATCATAGAATGGGAGCCCCGAAATGTGTTGTTACAAAACATGGTATGAGCGTAAATTAACTTTTATCACTGTTGGGTTAATGTCTTGTATTCAACCAGAGATATAACCCAGGATGATAACCTGAAAAACTGAATATGACCCAAAAACGGGTGAAGGTGAGCAACGCGAATTAGGGTTTATATTTGGGGTCAAGATCTGACCCGTTTTGTATCATAGTTAAGGTCCGGATCCGACCCATGGTAATTAGGGTTTTGGAGGGTTTATATATGGGGTTTCTTGGTTTTTGTGCTATCACACTATTTATTGTAATCTCTGTTCTTCGATCATAATGAAAGCTCTTCTCTATTTTTGCCCGTGGACGTAGGCTTCAAGTCAAACCACGTAAATCGTCTTGCTCTTATGGTGTGATTATTTTTTGCTTTATTTTCTCTCTTATTGTTTGTTGCATATGATTACAGATCTAGGTTTCCGTATAACAAACTGGTATTAGAGCTAAGTTGATCGTTGCAATGGCGGCAAAGTACGAAGTTGAGAAGTTCGATGGGCATAACAGTTTCAATCTCTGGAGCATTAAGATGCACGCATTATTGGCACAATAGGGACTGTACAAGACACTGTTAAGGAAGAAAAGATTACTTGCGACGATGAAGGAAGACGAACGAGAAGAACTTGACATTAAGGCACTTAGTGTGATTCAATTGTGCCTGTTTGATGAAGTTCTGTGGGAGGTTGCTAATGAGATGATGGTGGCTTGATTATGACTCGATTGGAGAGTCTATACATGACAAAGTCTCTCACAAATAAGTTGTATCTCAAACATGTCTCTATACATTGAGGATGAGAGAAAGTATGTCACTAAAGACTCATCTTGATGAATTCAATAAAATTATTATGGATTTAAAAAATATAGATGTAAAAATGGATGATGATGATCGGACTTTAATTATGTTGTGTTCCCTACCTTCATCTTATGAGCCTTTCGTCACTACCTTGCTTTATGGGAAGGATTTGATTTTCATGGAGGATGTTAAAGCATCCTTACATTCCAAAGAATTGAGAAAGAGAGTGTTTGTAGAAGAGGGTGATAGTCAGGCAAAAGGGCTGGTGGCTAGAGGAATGATGAATGGAAAAAGTTCATTTGAAAAGAAAAAATCTAGATCCAAATTTAGATCAAAGAATTACAAGTGTCATTACTGCCATAAGCCTAGGCACTGTCACACAGATTTCCCAAAGCTTAAAGAGAAGAAGAGGAATGAGGTTGCATGTGTAACAGAAGACAGTTCTAATGGTTCTGAGAATATCCTTGTTATTTCTCATTACAGTGAATGTACTGATGAGGAGTGGATCATTGATTCAGGTTGTTCCTTTCACATGTGCCCAAATCGGAATTGATTTACAACGTATAAAGAGATGAACGGTGGTACAGTCTTAATGGAAAACATAGCCTGTAAGAATGTAGGAGTTTGGACAATTTAGATCAATATGCATGATGTCTTAGGACCTTGACAGACGTCCAACATATACTAGACTTGAAGAAGAACCTAATCTCATTGGATGCTCTTGATTCTATTAGATGTAAGTGTACCATTGAAGGTGAAGTCATGAGAGTAACAAGGGGTGCACTAGTGGTGATGAGAGGGCAGAAGAATGAGAATTTATGTGTTATAAGATAATACAGTTTTAAGGGTAGCAATAATTTCATCATCATCTACAAATACTGATTCAGACACTACCCACCTTTGGCATCTGTGGCTTAGGCATATAGGTGAGAGGGGGATGACTGTGTTAAGCAAGCAGGGCTTGCTTGGTAGTTAGAAGATAGTAAAGTTGGATTTTTGTAAAGACTGTGTGTTTAGAAACAACGCAGAGTGAAGTTCAGTACTGCTGTTCATAGGACAAAATGAACATTGGGCTATGTTCATTCAGATCTTTGAGGCTTATCTCGAGTTATTTTAAAGGGTGGTTCTTGCTACATGTTGATCTTCATAGATACCTTTTCTAAGAAGGTTTGGGTGTTTATTTTAAAACAGAAAGATTAGGTATTTCTCAATTTCAAGTAGTGGAAGACCATAATTGAGAAATAAACAGGCAAGAAAATCAAGAGGCTGAGAACAGACAATGGGTTGAAGTTTTGTTCAGGAGAGTTCGACGAGTTTTGCAGGAATGAGGGGATTATAAGACACCACACGGTTAGACATACTCTTCAATAGAACGGGGTGGCAGAATGCATGAACAAAACATTACTTGAGAGAACTCGTTGCATGCTCTCTAATGCTAGGTTAGAAAGAGAGTTCTGGGCAGAAGCAATTACCACAACTTATCACTTGGTTAATCTATCTCTATCAATGATTATTGAGTGTAAAACGCTTCATGAGGTATAGTCTAACACTCCTATAAATTATTTTGGTTTACGTATTTTTTGTTGTCCAGCTTATGCCCATGTTAATGAAGGTAAACTAGATCCTAAAGCAAAAAATTGTGTTTTCTTTGGTTATGCATATAGTGTGAAGAGATATAGGTTGTGGTGCACTAATCCTCAGTCATTTAAGTACATTGTTAGTATCGATGTTCACTACAACAAAAAACACCTTTTGCAACACTTAAAAAATGTTGCATATCATTATATACAATGGTTTTTCAAGTGTTATTTTGAGATACATTGCAAAAAGACAGAGTTTATAAAGCACTTTGAAAATGATATATAAAGTACTTTATGCAAAGCAGCGTTTTAAAAACGCTGTGTAAAATGCTTTTTTTTAATTTACTCCCCTCATCTTTTCCTAATGACCTGAGCATGTCTAGAGAATGTAATATCAGTTATGTTAAAAAATAATTAAGCTTTTATCTATTATTACTAGTGAAGTAGTAGTAATACTAAAAACTAACCTTAACAATAAGGATGATAATATTAATAATAACAATAAACAACAAGAACAAAATAATAAAGAAGACAGGGGATAGTATAATTTTCCTGAGCTAGCCAAATACCAAAATGAAACTGAAACATCCATGGTTTACATTGAAGACCTCCTTAGATTTTTAGAAACAAGCAATAGGCAATATTTGAATTCTTGTTCTACAACTGAAACTGTTTTGCTTCTCAACCCGAAATTTTTTTAGGGTGCATGGTAATCTGCATTTAGCAGATTTTACCTCACTTCTAGAATGATTGACTAAACACCAGTTACAAATTGTTCGATTGGCTATTATTTATAACCACAAAACAAATGGAGCCAAAATAAATAGTTATAATCCAGTGAGCTGAACTCGTGAATATAACATAAAAAGATAATCCAAAACTCATGAAACAAAAATTTTATAAATGAAAGAAAACCCAATCAAAAAGCTAATCTATTTCTTGTTCTACAATTGTGCACAGCTAACCCTCAAGAGATTACGCCATTTGTCTTGCAAGTACCAAGTAGTAACAAATTTTCAAGGTCAGGAAATGAAGGGGAGGTGTATACAACATTTCTGAAGCCATTATAGTTAATATATACCTCCCCAACCCCCAAAAAAGAGAAAAAATACTAGCAAACCAAATATTGACCTAATAAAAATAGTAACAACCACAATAACAAATACTATTGTGGGTGTGGTTGTTGTTTATAATAATAATCATATTAACAACAATAATAACAATAACCAATAACTAATAAACAATAAAAAATGGCCAACATTTGATAAATTATTAAAGAATTAATTAGAATAAAAAAATTGTCATGCATAGCTTAAATTGCACAGTTACATAACTAGCAACAATACATCCATCCCTCAGGCTACAGAAGCACCATATAAAGATGCTGATGAAGGATGGCAATTAGGACATGCGATGCATCTTCACTTATGCCATATACCTTACCCATGGACTAATGTCAAACACCAAAACACCTAGACATAGATCAATACAGAAAAAAAAATGTTCAAGGATCTTGACCACACCATGTAAATTAATACCTTGGTACTAGCTACAAAATACAAAGTGCACTACAGTCACAAAATCTAGCCTAACATAAACAAAAAACAAACCATCTCCAACTGAGTTGGTTGTGGTATGATCTCTCCAAGGAAGAGGTCGAGGTTTCAACATTCAAGTCCCCTACACATCATCCCCAATGGACTAGGTTGATACTTAGCCCCTCCCCACCAGTGGTAGTGCAGGTTCATCCTGTGCCTTCCCCACCCCAATAAAAATAAAATAAGATAACAAAATTGTACTTACAAAGCAAAACTCCAACGTAACAACCAAGTAATAAATCAAACCCAAGTCATCATTTTATACAGAGAAACCAATGGTTTGGGCATCCTTCCTTTCAAAGTCAGCTTATGTCCAGCAATACAACAATATTATCGATGTTCACAAACTGACAGATTGCTGATTCTATAATTAGGCCAAAATTTTCTGAACTATATGGGAGCCACCCAACATGGTTCTCAGAACCATGCACTCATTTGTAGTCACAGCTACTTTCCCTTCTTTATCTCACCATACCAGATAAATCTTTTTAAATAAAAGATCTCCAAACTATCAAAAGGGGGCAACAATGAAGGTATCTATATGATGTTATAAATGATTTTTTTTTTTTATGAATCGATGTTATAAAGGAATATGGAACTAACAAATGGAGTGTGATTATTAGTCAATGATGAAGCAGGTACTGTCACCTTTCCATTTTGTTCTTGCACAGGCTTCAAGCATGATGAAACATGAAAGAGAACATTTTTTAAGACTCACTAACATATTAAATATTTTGTCATGACTTTCTTTCGCTCCAACCCCTCTTGGTCCAACAAATCTGAGGTATGTAAATCACATAGGCCACTCCCAATTATGCTTTTGAGTCACAATTCCACAAACAGACGACAGTCTCCATGGAAGTTGTGAAAATCAAACTATTGGTGGCCACCAATCAATGATACTTCTACAAAAAAAAGCCCAGATAGGAATTGTTGTTTGGACTAAGAATTTCAAATGACAATGCAATTCCTTAACTAAAAAAAATAGGCATTCTAATAAGCATACAATTTCACACACAGCAAATAAGAGGTCAACCTGAAGGTTTAGTGTTTATACCTAATGTGCACAAAGCACATAATTAAATATGTGTCTATGCAAAAAAATTGAAATAGAAAAAAAAATACCTACAAGTTTGACCAAATGAATTGATTTCAGGCACTACAAATCCACTATCCAACACCAACTCATTAGTTTCCTCAGCTATCTTCTTATC
>JAOXJP010273321.1:0-20012 GCA_025762735.1 Platanus orientalis
GCGGAATGGCGGAATAGGATTCATGTAGCCGACCCCAAATAGTTGGGATAAGGCTGTTTGTTGTTGTTGTTGTATATAACCTACCTAAACAAACCCCAACTTCTTTATATCTTAAAAGACCTAGAAATAAAAATTAAAAAAAACAAACCCGCACCTCGCCATCGGTCCTCTCCCCCCTCTAAACTCTTAACAATTATGCTTTTGTCTATCTTCAACATTGGCCAAAGCAGCAGCGTTGCATGGAAATTGTTAGTCGAAAGAATGAAATAGATCAGCACCAGTGATTTAACGAAAGAGAAATAATATATTTGGAGAAGGCGGCGGAAATTCAAGTGTAAACTAAAAGAAATTATTATAAGTGATTTTTCACCATTACACAACCAAGTTCAACTAAGTTAGCACTCTGTTTAACTAAATCCGGAGGGATATTTTGGGATAAGAAAACCATAAATGAAACGCACTGCGATTCAATCAACTTCAAGTGTAAACAGTAATGGCTTTGCTCATATTGCCACCATCTTCTTCTACCTTGAGTTACGCTTGGTGCTTTTGTATCTTCCTTCTTCCCACCATCAGCTTTTTTAATTGGGAAAGGATGTTCTGTCCAGGACACCAAGGGACGTCATATGGAATAAAATGGGTGGGTGATGCATTTTTTGAATATGAAATATGTATTTTATTCCAGCCCCTAGTGTCCTGGACAGAATATCATTTCCCTTTTAAATTTTGCCTGAGTTTGGGCAATTTAAGTTGAGTTTGGCTCAACTGCTATACTTAAGGCTGGGCTTGGTATGACCTCTGCCCCGCCTGACCCAATCCGGAACGGATCCTCTCCTGCCGCTTATGATTTGTTAAGGTCCTGTCTAACTGGTGGTACAGCCCAATTGGCGGGAAAAAGTAATCAATTCGACAAGACCATAATAGGTCATAAGAGGCAAAAGAGAATCCTTTTTGGACCCGTTCGATTTGTAGTTTTAGCCACAGGTCAAAAGGAGCGTCTAGGATGGGAATTGGTGAGTTTGTAGAAAATGATGTTTTCAGTTTCTGAGTAAAAAACTGATGTGTTTTTGGATGATTTATATCAGGAATGGAACGGGTTAGATCTGATATGAGCTTTTGTAAGCCCAAGCCCGATCAGAGTTACCATAACCCTAGAAAATTGAAAAAAAAGGAAGAAGAAGGAGTAAATGAATGAAACGATGGATTCGGACCAATTGACTTTTACCAACCCAAATCAAATTTGGGATTGGTTTCTAACATTCAGTTCCTCTATTGCATCTTTTGGCATTGTCTATAGTGCAAAACGTACCCCCCAAAAAGTGAAAACTACCCACCCAAAAGTTATTTTTTGGGCATTATAAATTATTCTAAACTTTAAGCTGTAGTAGAGAAACCGAGCTTGGTTTCTAGTGCCACTCTTGTACCTTACTTTTTAAACAACCACTTTAGTTTGTTATGTCCTTGCTCTCAGTGTGTAATCGAACTTGAAATTAAATCTTTTTCATTTTAATTTTTTTTAACCTTTTAGTTTACTTTTAAAGAACTGTGACATGGTTGAGGTGTTGGATTTTTGGATGAATCCTAGAAATCACAAATCATCTGTAAAAGCTGGTGAGTTCATCAAAATTATTAACATAAAATAAGGGATGGATGCTAGTGTCATTAGGTTAAAGCTAAATAATTTGGGTTTTACCGTATCCACGGGTTGTCATTGTACTCAATTAAAGGATCAAACTAGACATAATTCGTACTAGACCAACATCAGACATGGAGGCATTGTTACAGCATTTTTGGAGGATAGTCAAGGTTTCCCATTTTTATGTGTAAGGAACCATGACTAACCTAATCTCGGGATATAATCAAATTTGGACTTTGTCTTATCTCTCATTAAGGTGCATTCACCAAAGAGACACATGATACCTTCTATACAAGCTTATTGTCCAAATAGTCATGATCAAGTACACAAAAACAAGAAAACTTGTTTAAATTTTATCAAAATTTCGATATAACTACCTCTTAATAAAGTGAACATCATATGTTAGATACTAAGTCACAAAAACAATTTTAACACCTCAAAATCTAAGTGTCAGTTATCTAAAACCATCCCCTGATTTTTGGAGATTTGAGTTGTTCCCTTCTACAAAGATAGTGAATTCAAGTGCTTCTAGGACCCTTGGTCTAACGAAAGAGAGATCTGTGGTCTTCCAAAGGGGTTGATATCCTCTGTGATGCCCCTTGTGCGACTCCCTGTGAGGCAAGACACAAGGGGGTGGGACCCATTCACTTTTGGGTGTGATGAGACATCCCATAGGTGAATGGGCCCCACCCCAGGGTGTTGCACAAGGGGGCGTCGCAGAGCATATCGAGCCCTTCCAAAGGCCTTTTTTCTTCTAATTCTTTTTTCCCTTTCTTCCTTCCTTCTCTAGCTCTCTTATTTGTTCACTCTTCTTCTAAGCCAAAAAGGGTTTCAAACCCATTTTTAATCTTTTATAATGTGTTTCATTTATCCATACATGTCCATAATTTGGTGGATAACAATCATGCTTCCCATTCTGAATTGGGCCATTTTTAAGATGAGTTGATGGACTGCAATGGTGTGCACATGTGAAGTATAAAAGTGCATCTCAAACGTCGTTACACTTAAGCCTCGTTCGCACCCATACCCGTGCCCGAACATGTACTCATGCACATGCATGTGTGGGCATGATACTGTACATCTTGCTGCGCCGCCACTACACAATAGAGAATTCTCTAAAAAATATACAAGGTGAGGGAAGATATTAACCGGTATGTTGGGTTTATTCCCCATCCCAACCGACTCAATTTCTAGCTTGGGTTTGGAAATCATTGCCTGTAGGGTTTTTGAATTGAGAATGTGAGCCAATCACTAACCCGCCGGCCTGCTATCCATAACCAATCAACCACGCTTTGTGTGCATTCTTTTGGCCTATAGCGTGGCTGTCTTTCTTGACTTAGGAAGCCATTTGTCATCACCCATTCCATGTGCATTTCCTTAGGGATTTTTTTAATGCTGTCCATGCAAGCATGTTTGGATATGAAATTATCTTATATCTTTATACATGTAACCTAACTTACAAGTATCAGTCATCAAAACTGATTTGACAGCACCCATTTAGCAGATCTTCCTTGACAAAACTTGACAAAAAGGCAATCACTTCATTGCGTCTCAACCTTTTACTTCTTTAGCTTTTGATAGTCACCACTGTTCCAGTCTTTAAAAATTCAATAATTGGAGTAGATTGCTTTCTTAGATACTTCTGGGTTTGGAGCCACATGACTCATAGATGGATATGGGCGCCCACCAGCCAATGGGTTCTATTTATTAATTGCGTAAAAAAAAAAAAAAAAAAAAAATTGAACTTGATTGGATGACTTTTTAACCATCCAAATTTCTGAGCTAGTAGTTTTTGGGATTACTTTTAACTCACATTTGGGTTATCGCTTTGTGTGAACAAACACCACTGATCTTGAAAGATGTTCTTTAAAAGAGCAAAATTTTCTAATGTGTTGGATCGTCACTGGTTGCCAATGTTGCCGGTTTTATCAAAGATGCATGTCATTGTTTGATGAAAAATTTCTTCCTGCTACGAACTACACATCTCACCTCTATCAAAAAATCATTTCACAAGACATTATCATTCCTTTTTCTACCTCATTCTAGCCAATGTAGTCGCTTCATCCCTTGAGTGCAATTATAAAGACTAATGTCCCTAACTTGGCTTTGGAGCATGATTTTGTATGAGTTTGACATGCAAGTTACAACTTAGTTGGGTTCAAACTGGTTAACAGCTTATGATATGTTAGCATCTCCTTGTTCACTGGATGTAGATTAATATATCCCCAAGTTAGTCATAAGTAGGGTGGCAAAGGTTTGGGTTGGGTTCATCTTGAGGGTAACACCTAAGCACCAACCCTAATCGACCCACATATTGGTTGGTTTGAAAAGTGTAAAACTTTAATTCAAAAAAACAAAGTTGGAGAAAATGACAAAATAGGGCTGGGTGTGCATTTTGTAAACTGCAAATTTTAAATTAGTGAGGTTGGGTTGGTGGGTCCGCTAAGTAATTGCCACCCCTGAGTCAACTCATGATACCAGGGCTCTAAATTTAATTAATCAATCTTTATCTTTTAGATGTATTATTTCTTATGTACCTATGTGGTGTTGGATTGAAATCCATGTCAATAAATTGGCATGAAGGTTCCAGATCCAATCAAGAGAAGAATCATATATTCCAAGTAAGAACTTGTGGTTTGTCATTCACTGCCCTTATTCCATCATTGGAAATTAGTTTGCTAAAGGCCAGGTTCAAGACAATTTTGACTTAAGTAAACTGAAAAAGGCACCCCTTATGTGTGAGGGGCCCTTTAAAGCAAGGATATTCATTCCAATACATGGTTGGGTATGGGTATTAAATAGGATCTAAAAAGTGCTCCTCATAGGTGGGTCTTTCATTGAATCAAAATCCTAATTTGCTCCATTGGTTTAAAGAGCCCTGATCTTTTGGGTGGGATTTAAATTTTTTATATCAATTTCTTTATCCCTTAACAGCACCCCCCTTCCCAAATATACTCATCAAAGTAATTCGATACGCTTTTTAGTTGGGAGCAAATCTTCTACTCCCAAATTGTATTTGCCCCGTACTCCCAGATACAAAGGTGGGAGCTTTTAGGGTAAAAACTGTAAAAACAGTTTAAAGAGGGCAAGAAAATCCTCTACATTGGGAGCCTCACAGGGGGGGGGGGGTATGGGTCCCATGCAAAAGTATATGGGGCCCACACCTCCTATGAGGGGGCAAACAGTGCTCCCAGTCTAGAGGATTTGCCCCCTCCCTCCCTCTTTAAACAAAAAACATTATGTGCCCACCTTTGTGCCTCGGAGCATGGGAGTAAATACACTTTTGGGAGTTGAAGATTTTCTTTGCTTTCAGTTTTGCTGCGTTTGTTTAATGGATGACAAGGTTGGTAGGGAGGATCCAAATTCAATTGCAGGTTTCGAAACTTTTTTCTTTTCTTTTCTTTTTTTTCCTTAGTAGAGCCAATGTAGCTTGGGACCCACATTGAAGTGGCAGAGACAAACAACATTGTGCACTCAAATTGTTGCCAAGGAAATTCGATCCTTAGCCTCCCTTGAGAGGACTATGCTGCAGTCCGTTGGTAGAGTTCTTGACTGAATTTTGTCCCAACAAAGATAGTGTGAGAAAACATGTGGACCCATTTTGAACTGCGACTCCCAACTACCAAGTGTCATAGTCATATATATAACAGGATTTTGAACTTGTTACATTGCAACAGAAAAAGAAATATAGTCTTCATTTATATTTTAATTAACTATCTATAAAAGAAGGGGATTTTGGCCTAATAGACCTGCTTTTTTAGCTCAATTGATAAAAAGAGAGGACAAAACCAAAGCATTCCAAGCTGAAAGCTCTGAGCAGAGTACAGGCGACCGTTCCTTTTTACGTTTTGGTAGAAAGAATTAAGAAAACCTGTCGCTCGCGTTTCAAAAAGTTTTCATATAGTCCGCCCAATCCTTATTCTCTAAACTTTACTATAAAACTCTCTGTTTCAACTCAGGTTTTGTTTCTGTTGTTTTTACCAACAGAGAAACGGAGAGAGAAGTTTCTAGGTTTAATAGATGGGAGCGTTTGGTCCCATTTCTTCCTGGATCCCCGAAGACGATCTCCTGTTGAAGAATGCAGTCGAGGTAACGTTTTAATCTTATTATTTGTGCCGTTCTTGATGAGTTTCTGCGTAGAAGAATCAAGAAAAGTACAAAACAGGTTTCGTAATCGGGTTTTGTTCTGGCTTTCTTCATTGGTTCTTGCTGAATTTGTCATCGTCACTGCTCGTCTGTAATGTGGCAAGAACTGTTCGCTCACTGCGGAAACGTTTCGTTTTGTTCGTGTTTTGTGAAATTAAGGGAAATTATTTTGTTTGGAACTGATTTAGATTCTTTATTGTTCAATTTTTTTTTTTCCTTCAAGTGTTTTGATTGTGTAATCTTTGTTGTTGTCTGGGTAATCGAATGGAATCACTTGTAAGCTGTGGTGAAGCAATCCAAAATCTTTACTGTTTTTAACGCTTGACTCTTTGCTTACTGTAGTTACCTCTGTGAAAAGGTTTGTTAGGATTTCTGATGGGTTACGTTCCCAATTAGGAGTGGCGAGTCGTTCTCTTATAGAACTTGAACATTGAATCTTGGCACATTTTAGCCAGGCTCCATCTCATCGTCCAGATTTTTTTTTAAGACATAATGGGTAAAACTTTATTAAAAACATGAAAGGAGAGCAAGGAGACAAAAAAGGACCCTCACAAGAAAGTGACGAACCAACAAAAAAAAAAAAAAAAAAAAAAAAGGAAAAGAGAAAGAAAAAACCCCTCCAAACCCCAACAAGACAATTCCTCACACCCAAAAGGATTCCCAATCCCTTTCCTCAAAATCACTCCCAACGGAGATCCATTCAAACAAAGTACTATGAATGTGTAAAAGAATCACCTCGTAGGCGTAGCCCCTTGACTTGTCCTCAAAGATCATAGAGTTCCTTTCCTTGCACATCCCTAGCAAATTGTCCTAGAAGAGAAGACCAAATGATTGATGGTAAACCGTCTAAATCACGGATCCACAAACCATAAATTAGTTTAAACTTAAAAAAATTTGAAGGAAAAGACCAAGAAATATTTAGATGGGAAAGGAAAAAGCTCCAAACCGCATGCATCAATGTACAATGAACAAAAAGATGATCCACCGACTCCTCTTCACTCAGGCACATAACACATCTATTTGCCAAATTCTAACTCTGGCTTTGAAGATGGTCCAGGGTAAGAATCATATTAAGGAAGACATTCCACATAAAAAACGTCACTTTTGATGGGATTCTCGGGATCCAAATGCTATTAAGCAGAAACAAGCGAATCCTAAACCTACCCAATTCCAAATAAAAAGACTTTGGAATAAAAATACCTTTGTTTGAAATGATCCATTACCAACCATCAGCTATCGTAGGATTAGGCTTAACACCTTCAAGCAACGCCAACATCATCCTGGCAAAGTCTTTAATTTCCCAATCGTTCAAATTTGTATGAAGATGTGGCTTCTAGATATTACTCTCCTCATCAAAAGTGTCACTGACCCTACCCTTAGGGTCTATAGCTAGAGAATAAAGGTTTCTAAATAAGTCCCTTAGAGGGCTATCCCTAATCCAAGTGTCCTTCCAAAAACGAATCTCCTTACCTGAGTCCAGTTTGAATCGAATAAATTTTCAGAAAATGTCCTTTACCATCTGAATGGACTTCTAGAGAGCACAACCATGCCTGACCCGAACCTCCTTTGTTTCACACGCTGAACGTTCCCCGAATCTAGCCAACATAACCTTATTGTGATCTCTAATTGATTTTAGATCAAGATTGCCACAACCTAGAGGTCTGCAAATTGACTTCCAATCCACAAGGTCATATCGGTGATGGTCCGTTGAATCGTTCCATAGGAAATTTTAGAAATTAAACTTAATTCCTTTAGCCACCGACCCAAGGATAGTGGAAAGGAAAAGGTAATAGTTAGGAATGGATGCTAGGGTGGATTTCAAAAGAGTAAGTCTCCAACCTTTAAACAAAAGGGTCGCCTTCCAAGAGTCAAATCTCGACAAAATTCTTTCTACCACCGGATCCCACACCATTTTGGATTTGAAACTACCCCCAGAGACAGACCAAGGTAGGACGAAGGTCAAGATCCAATTTTACATCCCAATATCCGAGCAATATCCATTATGTTTGGTATCTCCCCGACTTGAAACATCTCACTTTTAGTCAAATTGATTTAAGCCTCGACACAGCCTCAAAGTAGCAAAAAGATGCACCTTAGATAATTTAGTTGGATCTCATTAGCATCACAAAAGATCATAGTGTCATCTGTGAATTACAAATGCGAAATCCTACAGCCACCCATCCCAATCATAAAGCCCGGAATATACTCCCCTTTAGCCCTTCTAATCATTTTCCTCAAAACTTCAGAGACCATAGTGAAGAGAAGGGGAGAAAGAGGGTCATCTTGCCTCAATCCCCCAGAGCTTTGAAAGAAACCCGTAGGGAAACCATTCACTAAAATCGAGAAGTTCACCGTTCTGATGCAATAGAAGATATAATTTCTCCACTGTTCCCCGAACCCCATTCTACCCAAGATATAATCCAAAAACTCCCAGCTAACATGATCATAAGTCTCTTTCAAATCCAATTTACAAATTAGGCCATTTCTCCCAGAAAGCCTTCTATCTTCAATACACTCATTTGCGATCAGAACATTATCCAAGATTTGCTTTATTTCAACAAAGGCACTTTGAGGCTGGGCAATAATTCTCTTCATAACCAATTTTAATTTGAATGTCAGCAGTTTAGAGATGATCTTATAAACACTGCTTTGAAGGCTAATCAGACGAAAGTCTTTTAACTCCTTTGCATCGTGACTTTTTGGGACCAGTACAGTAAAATATCATTCAAATGCTCATAAAACTCTGAATAATAGAATTCATCTAGAACTTCCAACAAATCATTTTTAACAATATTTCAACATTTTTGGAAGAAAGAAATCGAGAAACCATCCGGCCCTGGAGCCTTATCCCCTTTCATTCTTGAGAGAACATTCCAAACTTCCTCTTTAGTGAAACGCCTCTCAAGCATGGTTCTTTCACTAGTGGAAATACGGTCAAACTCCATCCCCCCCCCCAACTCCAGCTTATTACTTTGATTCTCCTTAAAAAGCTTAGAATAAAACTCTTCCACCTTATTTTTGATATCCCTTTGGTCATGAGACCACCTTCCATTGATGATTAGACCATAAATCTCTTTGGAATTTTTTTCGGTGAGAAGCCACTTTATGAAAGAATTTTGTGTTACGAATTACAACCATCTTCTTTTAACCAATTAACCCGAGATCTCTATCTCCAAAATATCTCCTTCCTCAAAGCAACCTTCGAAAAATTCTTCTTCAAACACTCCCTTCCATTCATCTCGAAAGAAGAAAGCTACCGATTTTCCTCCGACAAGTCCAACTCTTGAATTTTTCTCTTACACACCTCCAAATTTGCCTTAAGAGACTTCCTCGAATTTCTATTCCAAACTTTTTACCAAAATTTTAAAGATTTAAGCTTAAGAGCAAATCTCCTACTTGGATTACCTGTGTACTCCACATGTTTCCACTCTTGATTCACAACATCCCAAAAATCCAACTCAAGGAACCACATCTCCTCAAACTTGAACGAAGTAGGCCTCCCAAACGGCCTACACCAACCCAAAATAATAGGGGTATGATCGGAGGAAGTTTTAAATAGAACAGATTGAGATCGATCTAGAAACAAGTCCTCCCAAACCCCACAATAAAGAAAACGATCAAGTCTACTCAAGGTGGCATTAAGCTGAAAGCTAGACCAAATAAACTTAGCCCCTTTTAGAGGACTATCAATGAGACTCCATCTATCAATCAAAGTCCCAAATTTCTCCATGCTAGGGTCTCTCCAAGCACCCCCACACCTCTCCGAAGAAACCTTGTCAGATTGAAATCACCTCCAATACACCAAGGCAAATCCCAATGGGCCCTAACATCATCTAGTTCCTGCAAAAAAATCATCTAGTTCCTGCGAAAAATCATTAACCTCAGATCTCGCATTAGACCATAAACCCCCATAAAAACTCATTCCTCCAATTTCCATTTTAGCTTACATCTTTTGGAAATAGAAAAAACCCCAAACTCGTGCTCCAAAAAATCCACTTTATCCACATCCCAAATAAAAAGAATACCCCTAGAAGCACCCCACGAAGGAAGGACTAGCCAATCACACGGCCTAATTCCCCACACCTTCTTAACAAATCTGTTAGTCATCACTTGGATCTTTGTTTCCTGTAAACAAATAATATCGGAGTTTGCACCACCTTACCATAAGAAGGCCCCAAACAACTGCCCTTTGCCTTAGTTGGATCAAGCCCAACACCCAGCTTCTTCCCAATCGGCCCCTATACCATTTTAGCGGTCCACCTATAAGGCCCAAGACAGGTTTTGGGTAGACCGGTTTAACCAGGTCAAGATGAAAACCAGAAGGCTCACTTGGACCATGAGTCGTCTTTTTAAACACTCGCCCCTTTCTCCCCACTTTAATCCAGCCATTCCCATCCGCACTCTCAAGAAAAGGTTTAGAAGCTGTAATAGTTTGACTCAAGATACCTTTCGACTTTCTCAACCCCTGCTGACCGTCAAACCCTAGAGAGATTGCCTCCACCAAATCCGCCGATGCTCTACACTCACCATTCAGATGCACTGAGGCCAAGCCGGAATTGGATGAGCACTGCAAACATGCCAACTCTTGCCCACACGTCTCATTCTGAAATGGGCACATCCATTCAAAATTCAAAGATGAAGGCGTACGGCCAACAAAACCTTGAACGGGAGAAATCCCAACCATCCCCGTCATCTTCGGCTCAGTCACCAGAGCATTCTCACCACCTACCAGAGGCTGCTGAAACCCATCAAAAACCCCATTCAAAGAAACCTGGTGGACCATCATCATCTCTCCCTCAATGGTGACCGCAATAGGGAACAACCTTCCCATATCAACCACTGAAATCAAACACGGGATACCACACAGGTCCCCGCCCTCCACCTCCAATCTCGCCCACCTGAGTTCTTCATAATCCAGCATTTTTTGATCAACCGACTTCAAACCCCCACAAATCTTCCCCAATGTCTGAAACATATCCAAATTCCAAAGATTTAGGGGAAGTCCCCATAAACGAATCCAACGACACTTGAAGAGAGATTTGTACCGTAAGGCCAACAGATTTGAACTCCATTTTTAGAAATGAAACGAATCCTCCAGAGCATAAACCTCATCCCAACAACAAAGACGATTGGCGTCAGAAATTGAAGAACAAACAAAAAATGTCTGGAAGTCATCCACCGGCTTCCATGAGAGAGGGAGGGATGAGTCAAGCATGGCTTTAGAACCACAAGCAATTTCATGCCAAGCTCTCACTGTACTTCTACGAAAACAAACTGCCACCCTATCCCAGATTTTTTCGCCCTGGCAAGAGGAATTGCGACCTGTTTAGACCACCCAATTGCGATCACGTCTAGAAGCACTCATAGACGGATTGCCACCCATCAGAGCAAGGCCACTCGATGTGAAAAAGGGGAAAGCGTCAGTTCCGAAGATAACTTTGGGGCCGAACCATTAATGGGGAGCCTGGGAGTGCCATCAAACAAATAATGAAGAATATACACGGCATTGGCCCACCCAGACGCGTTCAAACCTCCAGGAACCAAAATTGAATGCATTTGGCCATTCCTACCAATTTCAGTTATATGAATAAATGCCCTAAAGGAATTAGCACCACCCTTTTTCCATCATAAATGGAATGAATTATCACTTCAGGTTCCGACTTCCTACAAGCCATATCAAACATTTCACACGTCCACTGGATATAAGCCCTAGAAAAACGAACATGTGCAGAGAAGGCTTTCTGTCTTTCAGTGATCCGAAATGACCCAAGTATTGCCATTGTATTCATCACAAAACTCAAACGACTTTCGTTCAATCACAATGGTTTGTTTCATCCTATCCTCCACACAAACAGAAAGCACATTCATAATAAAACAAATATGATGGAAGTTCTTTCAACAATGGTCCTGCTCCACCTTCACAGCTATATGCCTCACCTCCTCCCGGGAAATCACATCATCCAGATTTAAGCTGAATAGAAAAGAAACCTGAGAATCCAAAAAGTACATGGAATAGAAAGGGATTAAAATAGGAATGAAAGAAACAACCAGATTTTGTTGGCCATTTGTTTGCCAAGATTTGGAATTGGAATGTGCCAGAATCCATGCAACTAGTTGCAAAAGGATTTGGTTGAAAAGGAAACATAAAATAATGGTCATATTTATGGATCCTAGTTAACAACTCAAGCATGGGTTGCTGTAAGCTCATTCCATCCGCAGAATGAGAATATGCCACCACAGAGAAGGCATCAAACCACAGGACATCCATACTTGTGTGGGTCATTACAACAAGAAGAAGAACCCATCCTGTTAGGAATCTACGATTCAGTCAACCAAGTTTGAATTTTGAATATTTAAATTTATGTTGTTAGGCATCAATGAATGAGTCAACCATGTTTGAATTTTGTATTTAAAATTTTTGTTTTGTATTTCTAATTTATGTAGTTATTTTGATCCCAACAATCATGGGATTCAAGGTTGTTATCCTTATCACTAAAATCATGGGATTAAAATGTTATTTGCACTTCTATTTATTTCCCCATATTGGGACGAATACAACCAACTTGTGCCTTATTCAAACTTAAACATGGTATCAGCCTAATTCCGATCCTTGCTATACTTCTACACATTCCCATGAGTTCTCTCCCCCTCCCTTTTGTTTTATAAAATGTTTCCACCATGGACAACTTTGATATCTTTATGGAGTTAGAAAATCCTACCTCAAATTCTTCATATTTCTTGAATCATTCCAATAACCCAAGTACTATCTTCGTGTCTTATCCTCTCAAAGGGGATAACTATGCTATTTGGTCTCATGCCATGCGGTTGGCTTTACCAATCAAAAATAAATTGGCTTTTGTTGATGGATCTCTTCCCAAACTAGAGTCTTATTCTATCACGTTATTTGTGGAAACGATGTAGCACCATGGTTCTCTCATGGATTTTAAATGCTCTTACCACAGATCTTGTAGAGAGTGTTGCCTATGCTTTTATTGCTCGCAAAGTATGGCTTGACTACAAGATCGATTCTCACAAAACAATGCTCATTGCCTCTTTCAATTAAAAAAAATCATTTCTACCTTTCAACAAGATCTATTATCTATTGTTACTTATTTTACAAAGTTGAAGCATTCATTGGATGAGTCATCATCATTTATCCCTTTTTTCGCAACTTGCTCTTGTGGTACTTTGTAAAACTTAAATGACTATTTTCAATAAGAACGGTTATTCCAATTTTTGATGGGTCTCAATGAGTCTTACAACTCTGTTTGTTGCAATATTCTTCTCATGGATCCAATGACATTTGTTTTAAGGGCATACGACCTTATTCTTTAAGAAGAACATCAACGTGATCTTCATATCACTGCACCCCTGGCTAAGGCCACTGCTTTTGCTACTCTTAAGCATCCTCATGCTCATAAACCTGGGAATTCTAGCGCATCTACCTCTGGTGTGCAACCTCATCTTCATTGTGATCATTGTAACAAAGATGGGCATACACAAGCTCGTTGTTTCAAACTTGTGGGCTATCCCAAACACAACTTAAAGCCATGTGTTAATAATGTTGATGCTACTCTATCCACTGTTGGTACTTCTTCTCCTTTGGATTTGGTCCCTCCATTTACTTAAGAACAACATTGCCAACTTTTATCTCTCCTTGAGATAGGTAGTTCATACGTTTTGGCAAATCTCACAGGTAAATTTCTATGTTGCTCAACCTTCTCTTTCAACAATTTTGGATCATCAATAGTGGTGTAACTAATCACATTGTTTTATAACCTCCCATTTTTTTCTTCCATTTATCCATCACCACCACATGATCTTGTCATATTATCCAATGGTACATTTGCTCTTGATTTACATGACTCCATTTTCCTTTCCAATACCCTTACCTTGCAACACATTTTATGTGTTCCATATTTCAAATTTATCTTATTGTCCATAAAACGTCTTACCTTTAGTCTTTCATGCATTGCAATATTTTTTTTATTGCCTTTTTTAGGATCGGTTAATGAGGAGGACGATTGGAGTCGGTAAAGTTCTCGGTGGTCTTTGTAATTTTCAATCTTCTAATGCTACATTTGCTTCTCCTATTCGGAGCTCGAAGTCAGTTGATATATGGCATTGTTGTCTAGGTCATCCATCCACCACTCATCTCAAGTCACTTTCTCAAAATAATTCCCATGTAATCTTTTCTAATTCATACCATTGTGATATATGTTCTCAAGGAAAACAATCAAGATTACCTATTCCTAGCAACTTAACAATTATGAATGCTTGTTTCCAACTTATTCATTGTGACATATGGGGTGGTTATGCCACACATTCTCCCATAGGGGCACATTATTTTCTAACTCTTGTTGATAATTTTAGTAGTTGCACTTGGGTGTTTCTTATGCGACATAAATCAGAAACTTATCATGTTTTAAAATCATTTTTTTGCATTCACCTAAACTCATTTCAACTGTCACATTAAGTCCCTTCGAACTGATAATGGCAATGAATTTCTCTTCCAACAAATATGCAATCCTTTCTTCAGGCCAATAGGGTACATCATCAACATTCTTACATAACTACACAACAAAATGGCATACCTGAATGCAAGCATTGTCATTTACTTTAAGTAGTTCGCTCTTTACGCTTTCAAGCGAATCCTCTCCTGTCATGTTGGGGGTGATTGCATAGTAACTACAACTTGTTTGATTAATTGCCTACCCACAAAAGTTCTAGAAGGGAAAAGCCTGCATGAAATTCTTTTTGGTTCACTGCCTGGATTTCGACATTTACATGGTTTTTGGTTGTCTTTGTTATGCTTATCACATCCACCATAGTAATAAGTTTGATTCTCGAGCCCATCAGTGTATTTTTATTGGGTATCCTCATAGACAAAAAACATATCGTTTATATGATATGGAGAACCATTCTGTTTTTTCCAATAGGGATGTTATCTTTCACGAAAATATTTTTCTCTTCAACATTTTTTTCCTTATTCATTATCTTTCCTCCATATTTCAACATTTTTTAGGTTTTTGGTTGTCTTTGTTATGCTCATCACATCCACCATAGTAATAAATTTGATTCTTGAACCCGTTGATGTATTTTCATTGGGTATCCTCATGGACAAAAAAAATATCGTTTATATGATATGGATAGCCATTCTGCTTTTTCTAGTAAGGATGTTATTTTTTACGAAAATATTTTTTCCTTCAACACTTCTTCCCTTACTCATAATTCTACTTTTATCTCTCTTCCTTTATCTATACCTGAACTTTAATAACATCAACTTATTTACATCCTAATTTTGTTCCTATCCACATTGATACACCACCTGTATTATCACCTACTAGTCCTTTTATTTCTCCACCCTCCATCCTCCACCCTCCACCTCATATCCTCAACCTTCACAATTTGCACATCTTTTATTCGATGCTCTGAACGATCTTATCAACGGCCACAATATAAACGATCTCATCAACGGTCACAATATTTCAAGGATTACCACCATGCTGTTGTTACTCCAGCTTGATCACTTCATCATCCTCTTCTACATCTGCCCAGGTATCTCTTTACCTCCTTAGTGATGTTCTATCTTACGAACATATTTCTCTAACATGTAAGTATTTTGCGGTCACTATTTCAACTATTACTGAAACAACATCCTTAGCCAAAGCATCCCTTGATCCAAATTTAAGAGAAGTATGAGCAAAGAAATGCCCTTGAAGCAAATAATAGTTGGTCCTTGGTTGACTTACTTGCTAGAAAGACCCCTATCGGTTGCAAATGAGTCTACAAAGTAAAATACAACTCTGGTGGCACCCTCGAATGTTACAAAGCTTGCCTCGTTGCAACAAGTATAATCGACAGGAGGATATCGATTATAAGGAGACTTTTGCTCTTGTAGCTAAGTTGGTCATTGTTCGTTGTTTGCTTGCTACTGCTACTGTTATGAGATGGTTTCTTCATCAACTTGACGTTCATAAAGCTTTTTTACATGGTGATTTGCATGAAGAATTTTATATGAAAATTCCATCAAGTTTTTCTTGTAAGGGGGAGCATCGTGTTTGTCAATTACACAAGTTACTGTATGGACTTAAACAAGCTTCACTTCAATGGTTCTCCAAATTTTCAAATGCACTTCAAGCTGCAGGTTTCACTTTGGAGTGGAGATCACATCCCAAATTATTTGGGCGACCTTCCTCCCAACTAAGGTGGGGTTCTTCATGTGGTTTCTGTTTTGGAATCATGTTCCAATCCTTGGTTGCATCATTGCTAGAGGATTCCAATGGCCTAATCATTGTTTCTTGTGCTTTCAAGACTCGGAGACTTCAGATCACTTATTCTTACACTGCCCCCAAGCTGCTGCCATCTGGTGTTTCTTCCTTAACAGGTTTGAGGTTTCTCACTTTCTTGGGTGATGCCTAAATCCATCCTGTATCTTCTATCTTGCTAGTTGATAGGTCCCTCTAAGTGTTTATCTCAAAGGGGTATGATAGTTTGGAAGGAATTGCCTCCCATTATCTACTAGTTCTTATGAGGAGCAAGAAATGCGTGAGTCTTTGAAGATGCGAAGTCGGAGATCAAGCTAGAAAGGGTGATGTCTTTGATAACAAGCTGGTTTAGTTACCTTCCCTTATTAAAAAATGTCAAACATTTTCAGTGACTTTTAGAGTGGGACAACCTTATCTTTTGTTTTGTTTTTTCGGGTGGCATCCCTCATGTTGGCCCTAAGCTTATATCTTCTTGATTTTCTTTAAAAAAAAAATCTATCGTACCGATAAAAAAAGTTGTAGATTTCTCTCAGTCCAAAGTAGATTATTCTCTCTTCTTCCAACACTTTGGTTCATCATACATCTATGTGCTCGTTTATGTTGATGACATAATCATCACGGGTAATGACCTCCTTGCCATTTCATCCCTTAAACAATTTTTTAATTCTCAATTTCACATTAAAAACTTAGGTCATTTTCAATATTTTTTGGGCATAGAGATGCTTCGATCTAAGAAAGGTATTCTGTTGATCCAAAGAAAATATGCACTTGAGATCCTTCAAGATATGGGTCTTCTTGCTGCTAAACCCATGTCATTTCTTATGGAACAAAATTTGAAATTAATTGCCAATGATGGACCTTTTAAAGACGATCTGAATTTCTATTGCTGATTAATTGGAAGATTAGTTTATTCCACCATTACAAGACCTGAGATTGTCTACTTGGTTCACACCCTCAGTCAATTCATGAATAAACCATAAAAACCTCATTGGGATGCAACTATATGTATTATACGTTATTTAAAGGGTTCACCAGGTCAAGGAATTCTTTTATCAACTTCTAGCAAGTTTCATCTCTCTGTCTATTATGATTATTGGGCCAATTGCTAGTTGCTCGTTGACTCGCTGTTCCACTACCGGTTATTGCACTTTGTGAAGTGACAACCCAATTTCTTGACCCGCTTAAAAAAACGACTATATCTCGGTCATTCGTTGAAGTTGAATACAGGTCTACAATAGTGACATCTTGTGAACTCACATGGCTACTTTACTTGCTCTCTGATCTTGGTATTCGTCACAATGAGCCTGTGACTTTATATTGTGGCAATAAAGCTGGTCTTCACATTGCAACCAACCTTGTTTTTCATGAACACACAAAACATATTGAATGTATCTAGGTCATTCGCTGAAGTTGAATACAGGTCTACGACAATGGCATCGCTCGAACTCACATGGCTGCTTTACTTGCTCTCTGACCTTGGTGTTCATCACAATGAGCCTGTGACTTTATATTGTGGTAATAAAGCTGGCCTTCACAATGCGGCCAACCCCATTTTTCATGAACACACCAAACATATTGAACTTGATTGCCATTTTGTTTATAAAAAATCCAACAGGGCCTGATTCGCACTGCTCATGTCTTTGATACTCTTCAACGTGCGGATTTTTTACCAATGCACTAGGAAGATCAATTTCAATTTCTCATCGGCAAGCTTAGTGTTCTCAACGTTCACACTCCACCTTGATGGGGAGTGTTAGGAATCTACAACCACATTTAAATTTTGTATTTTAAATTTCTATTTTGTATTTCAAATTTATGTTGTTATATTGATCCCAACAATCATGGGATTCAAGGTTATCCATATTCCTACATCATGGGATTTAAATGTTATGTACACTTCTTTTATTTCCCCATATTGAGATGAATACAACCAACTCATGTGTTATTCAGACTTAACAAACCCTTAAATTGATTCATGAAAAACTACCCAAATCGGAGTCTCCAAGTGGGTGTAAGAAGGGGCTTTTCATACATAATAAAGGGAAGAGGGGGATCTTGACCAAGATCCCTGCTCAATTGAAAGAGAGGGCAACAATTTCCAGTTTAAGGTTCATGGAGGAAGAGGGAAGATATCCTTACCTATTCAAGGGTGGATTGCAAGTGAGTCATTGTTCGGGGCAACGATTTTGTAGAGAAGCCGCAATGACCAAGAAACCACAGTGAAGCATGGAGTTATTTTTCCTGGGAGAGGCAATGACCAAGCGAGAGGTGAGAGTGTTTCCATCGGATTTGTTCACAATCCGACCTTTTGAAATGGAAATGGAAAGCCCCTCCCACAAGCTTATCTCTTTTCCATCGGATTTACACACTTATTGAGGGTTTTCCAATCTTGGGCAACTAGATAGCAAGAATCCGTCCCATCACTAGAATCCAACACCAGATTTCATTGGATTTGGCTCAAATTTGGATGACCAGACGAAGCCTCAAGGGATTAAGGTAGAGTATATCACACATTTTTGGGGTGGAGCCATAGGGCACCAGTTAGTGTTTATTGATTAAATGTGGCTTGTGCCCATATGGGATGTTGTGGACATTGATATGTAGGTGCCATCAATTACTCACTAAAATTGGGTGACCAGGGCACATAGTGTGTCTAACACTTGCCCTGCCTTCAAGAGGTGTCCTTGAATACTAAGATAATTGCCATGTACATAAAGTTAGGCTGAGGTTCTAACACTAAGGCTCTGAGGTTAGCCATCTAGTACATTCACCATCCTCCCTAGGGCTGTTAGCATCCAACGCTTATGGATTGATGTGGACAACAGAAAAAGACTTATATATGTGCTCCCACACAAGAGGGCCAAATTTAAATTAGGGTGTTATGTGGGCTTAATTAAAGTTTTATAAGGGGTGAGATTATTTTGTAATAAAGCAATTTTGCCAAGGGTAGATTGGGTTTTTTTCTATGCAAGGTTATAGTTGTAATAAGGCTAAAAACTAAGGACAAAGTGGTGAATTTTGTGTGCTCATTGATAGCTACTGTTTTGTCCTTTTATGGGCTTTTAAAGTCAATAAGTGGGGCCTACAAGTAGGTGGTTGACAACCCTTTTTTGGTTCCGAGTTTTAGTAGTTTAAATTTTAGGAAAGTTGGTTATTTAGAAGTCTTAGAGTTTAGGAAATATTTGAGTCGAAGTGATGCGGCCAATTTGATGAGACTCATGTATGTGCCTCCCCATAAAGAGGGCACGATACAAGATATGTAATTTTGTGGGTTTTTATTTTTATTTTTTATGGTTTAGGTGGCTTTTGTTTCTTTGTAATAAGGCCTTTTCATTGGTCAGAGAGTTCTGTGTAATAAGTTTAATCTTAGGGGGTTATATGTAATAAGTAAAAGTTGTTTTAGTATTAAGATTTTATTAGGGAATGACTGGTGATTTTTTTAAATTAATTGGCTGTTAAAAATAGCCACAATAGGGGACCCAATAGGCTGGTCGTACAGCCAAGTTGGAAGCCTCTTTTGGACTGTTGAAAGTAAAAGAATGGGACCCACACATACAGCTGGTTGTGTGAGGCAAGTAGGGTGCCTAATTAGCACCCTTTTGAGAATCCTAGTAGGGCCCAACAAGCTTGATCAATTGCTCCTAATATTTTTATATTTTGGAGATGTGTGGAGATTTCTTGTTGGGCCCAATTCCAACCAAAATTATTAGCCCAGAGTCCTCATAAGTTAGGTGTTTTTTAGCAAGATTCTTATGTTTTAGATTATGAAGTTTTGGTCCTAGAATATAGGAGTATTTAGATTAATTTTTTTTTTTAAAGACATTGTAAGCCTATTAAAGGCCCCAACGATTGCAATAAAGGATGATGAAGATGATTTAAGAAAAAAGTGCAACATGTGTGTGTGTTTATTGGGTTGCGACCCATGGTATATCTCTAAGGTAGAGTCGTGGACTCCCCTACTT